>NDFZ01003860.1:0-39730 GCA_002192655.3 Mamestra configurata
TCGAAATTATCATCGATCCACATCGATACCCCGCAGTGTGGTCGGACCTTTACAAACTAAACCATACGCTTGGGAAAAACCCCAATAACTTTGAATTGTTCTTAGTTTTATTTAGACATAAGTGTTATTAAATACGTCTCGCGTTAATTTGAGCTAAATAGTAGAGAAAACTACTAAAATTATAGCTTTAATTTAATATCATTAATATTAGGCGTAGAATTGTTTTGTTTGGATATTCGCAGATTATTTTTTATACTTATGTAGTGTCTTCATGTAGTAAATTGCAAGGATAAAATACATATGCTTGAACACTAAGCTCATTTCTGCGATATGACATCAATTTATCTGAATTTTTCCGATCTGTCACCCTGCTTTGGCCCCTTACGGGGACAGATAATAATACAGACACAGATGTGACGATTCTTTATTTTACAAATGAAAACTTCAATTTACTTATAATAAACTTAAAGTTGTAAATATCTGTCCCCCTCCCCCATTCCCCTAAGGGGAGAAAGCAGGGTGACAGATCAGAATAATTCATTTATCTGACCATCCAATTTCCTAAATAATTGAATTTATCAAAAAATAACTCCATATATTTATTCACTTAAAATGGGCCCCGTAACCTACAGATATGTAATGCCTTTGAGATTGTTTGATATTTACAATATTTATAAATGTCATCACATATTCGCTTTATATTTATTTTGACAATATTACTACAGTTATTTTTTATACTAAATGAAAGTATATTAAACCAAAAGATCTGCATTTTGTACGACAGCTTAGTTCAGACCTCTAGAAACGTCTAAGTCTAAAATAGAATATTTTAAATTTTATAGACTGTTTACATTATACTTGTTTTATAATCCACTTTGTAGGGTTCCGTGACAACGGGATCCTTAAGGTGTTATAGTATGCGCCAGATAAATGTGGAATAAAGTATATTGACCTTTCCCTAATAACTGTTCATAGGTACCTGAACAATTAAATATGAATCGTTTTTCATTATTAGACAATATTAAGGATCACGAGAGATGATGATTCGGGACAGCTTTGTGTCATTAATTCCGTTTTTCAAATTAAAAATGTCAATAATTGTAGGTGGGTCAATGACCGTTATTCCACGATTATCTGGCGCCTACTATACCAAACTTATCGATCAATGGTAGAATAAATCAGTCGACGTCGATTGATAGTTCCTACTCCCAAAAGCTGCCACACTAATCGATCGATCATCAATCAACTTCGATCAACGTCAATCCGATCGATTCATTGATGTAGTAGCACCCTTATAATTTACTTTATCAAATCTGTTTGCTGTGAAAATATTTTCCTACAAAATCATTTTTATCTATCATTGCACTTTTTTGCAGAAATCAAACACAATATTGTATATTTCCTTTGAATATTAAACTATGATAAGCCTTGTAATTAATATTCATACTTCCACCTTGATCGAGTAACTAACTAGCACCTACTTGTAGGTAGAATCTGCCCATATAATTTAATATGATTTCTTTGAGTAGCTAATTAATAAATGATTAATTATGAAATGTGTATTCTTTTAATTATACTGAGTATTTACCTCTTCCCGTCTACCAATTCGGACGTTGACTCCTATCCTACTATTATTTTAAATGCAAGTTTGTGAGGTTGAATCATAGAAATATAAAAAACAGAAAAAAAAACTAACTTCTTCTTTCAGAAATATAAACAAAATTCTTTATTATATCTATGGGTTGAATGGATAAATGGTATGTCTATTAGTCCTTTACGCAAAAACTACACACATTACAGATTTGGATGAAATTTGACACATATAGAACCTGGATTATCACAATATACACTTCTCATCAAAAAAATCGAAACACCTCGCAGTTTATGATTTGATAAGGATTATCAGAAAAATGTGTATATTTAGGAATAAATGTAAAATGTCATTTAATAGTGAGTAGTATGAGGTTTTTAAATCCTAATGTTAATGTTCTAAATTCAAATTAAGTCTTCATAGGTTTCGTATTTTGTATAATGAGTAATTTTTACCCTGTATGGAATATGAAGGAAATGGGTAAAACAACACGCGTAAATGAAAAAAAATGTAAGAAACGTTTATTTAATAACTTGTATTCCCTCCGCGAGCTCTTATTACTGCTTCCATACGGTTCTTCATCGATCGGATGAGAGTCACGATCACATGTTGTGGTATATTATCCCATTCCTCTTGGATTGCATTTTGCAGCTGGCTAAGTGTTTCTGGGGCTGGATCTCTTGCTCGAATTCGTCTCTTTAATTCATCCCATAGATGTTCAATGGGATTCATGTCCGGGCTTCTTGCTGGCCATACCATAATGGAGATACCGACTTCGGTAAGATAATCTCGTACGACGCCCGCGGTGTGAGCTCTAGCATTGTCGTGCATGAATATGAAGTCGTTGCCAATAAAATGTGCATAGGGCATCACATGAGGTTCAAGACACTGTTCGATGTACCGATGAGAGTTTAGTGCAGGCAGCCGTGGCCCAGATACAAAGGCAAGTTCTGTCTTACCGTCGGCGCTGATTCCTCCCCAAACCGTCCACGAACCGCCACCATAGCTGACCTTTTCTTCAATGCAGCATTGTGCAAAGCGTTCTCCATCTCTTCTGTAGACCTTGTTCCTTCCGTCGTTACCATACAGCATAATTTTACACTCATCAGAAAACAGTACTTTGCTCCACTGAAGGTATGACCAAGTTAGGTGCTCGCGTGCAAAGTTAAGGCGCGCTCTTCGATGGTCTGCAGTTAATTTCGGCCCATTCGCTGGCTTATGCGGTGCCAATCCGCGTTCCTTCAACCTTCTTCTTATTGTAGAGTCACTTACAGCTACTCTTCGTACAACGCGAAGCTGCTGCTGCAGTTGAAAAGCGTTAAGGCGTCGATTTCGTAAAGAGGTTGTTACAATAAATCGATCATCTCGCTCAGAAGTGACCCGATTCCTGCCAGATCCTGAACGGCGCGTGAACGAACCAGTCTCCCGATAGCGTTTGTAGACTCTATGAACAGATGATAAGCTTAGATGCAATCTTGCAGCCACAACACGCTGACTAAGTCCAGAATCCAGCAATGCCACCACTTGGGCGGCTTCTGCGGGCGAAGTATCCATATGTTTTAGAAAAAAAAGTTTTTTCAGACGTCCCAAAGTCACAGTAAATGAAATAAGAAACAAAAAGTTTAAAGACAAGCGCTAATTTTAGTTTTTAAACGAGAAACGTACTCCAACCCTAAATACACATTTGTCTCAAAACAGTGATTAATTTCATTTATAGGATAAACAAATGAAATTCTAATTTCGAATTTTGATTTTTTTCTTCTTACTGTAATGACCAAACTGCCAGCTACACAATAATGTTTTTTTTTTCATGGAATTAATTCTCTTTTGTAAAAAATTAGGACAAAAACAATAAAAACGAAAGTGTTTCGATTTTTTTGATGAGAAGTGTGTTTTTGACAGGATATTCAATTTATTTTGGATTAGAGTAAAAAATCTCGGTATGGGAAAGCTGCTTGCTTCATTCAATTATATATTGGTGTTTTATGCATTTTTTCAGGATAAATTTAGCATATATGACACTGAACAGTAGTGTAGCTTTCATTGAATAAGTTTCGGTCTGTACCTACTTCACGGAGCTTAGCTTCTATCCGAGACCGGCTTAACGCCAATCCGGTCGGATCCGGTGCGTCACGATCTTGCGTTTCAGCATGTGGATAGCTTCTATCAATTGTAACGTGTGCCTACTTTCAAAGATAGATGGCGCTTCGTGCCTCGTTCGAGATCTTAAAGTAACTTAATAAGCCTTCTTTTTCGCCTTTACGGTCTCACATACATGTATGTATTAGAGCGGTTCCGCTCTGCATCCGATCCGAATCCGTGAGAATACGTTCCGAAGTAGCCATTATATATTACGCACTACCTACTCACTAGATCCGACTAACGACATCCGATTTCTCTCCGTCATCCGTGAGTCTCTTATTTGGAAGAAATATTGACGGACCGAAGTAGCCGCAGTAGGTACTATTCGGATGAACGCTTTCGCATTACCCATTCAAATCGGACATATCCGCGCGTCTCGACAGCGGGGCGAGGCGTGGGGTAGATTTGGATTAGAGATCGGATAAGTGCATAAGCAATATCCGAATTCGGTCCGAGTTTTTTAGACTCTTGATCCGTATTTTCACTTATTCGGATCGGATGCAGTCCGAAACGCAACATCCGAATTCGGTCCGATTTTTTATGATATCCGTATTTTCACGATATCGGATCGGATGCAGTGCGGAACCGCTCGTCTATGCTTACAGCTACGATCTAACAGCAATGTCAAAATGTTACCTGTGATTAATTGTTGAGTGTAGGACTGTATGTGCATTTGTATAATGATTAATTTATTATTCGTTAATTTCACCAACATATTGACTTTCACTTCGCTAACTTATTCAAATCGAAATATAATTAAATGTAAAACAGCAACCACATCCTCCCCAGGGGATGTATAAGACGTTCCAGAGACATTAATTCACCCAATGTTTGCGGCTAACGTCAGCTCAGCAGCTCTTATTTACATACAGTAAAACGTATGGTTCCGCACCTCTAATAGCATTTGTATTAGTTTGTTGGTTTAGGCGTCCATTTTGTCTTGAGATTCTAGTGTTGCTAATGAATCCCTACCTTAGTCAAAATTAGAGGATTATTTTTGTGATGTGCGTGGAGGTGTGTGGTGGAGCGGAAGGGCGTGTCAGACTCTTACTAACTAAAACCCATCCGTGTTCCTTCTAAAGCCCTTTGCGTTCCAGGGCCGCGGTGACTCTTTCGAACAAATTCCGCAACCCTGGCAGGACTTAACTACCACCTAGAGCGATCAATCCCATAACAAATTATATGAAAGCTAGCTTTTGCCCGCGTCTTCCTACGCGCATATCTCGATTATTCCAGTTCCCGTAGGAAACCTATTACATGCCAAATTTAGCTTACTATAACCAGTAGTTTCGGCTGTGTGTTGTCTGTCAGTCAGTCAGTAACGGAAGAATTTTATACCTATATTAGGATGTCACCGGAAAATTGTAGACTTGTAAATTAATATTAATTCTCGACATGTTATGAAAAAATAGTTTTGTATAAGTACAGTAAATCCCATCCAAATTCAACAGTTTCCAATATCCGTTCTTTCACGCGATATTTTACAATCCTACGGCGTTTACAATTTTCCGGTGACATTTATTTGAATAAATCCAAATCTTTCAGAAGATTCACGACATTTTTACCAAGTTTCCGTCTATCAGGGTGGATGTCTACTCAATTACCGAACCGTACTAATTTTATTAGATATGCTCGAGACCGATTTGAATTTCAATCCGGCACCCTACACCTTGTTGAAAGAAGTTCACTGTTAATTTTATTAGAATCCCCCGAAGGCTTTTTAATGTAAATCTTTCGCTGAGCTTATTTTTGTGTGTCCACTATCGATGTGTTTTATGGGTGATATCTCTGGGTTGGGTTTTTGGTCGTAGAGGGTTTTTCCAATTTTTTCAATAGCAGCCCGCAATGTGCTCGCTTACACAAAGGGTTCGTACGCCTCTGCCTAACCCTTTGGAAATCATCCATAGGCCTGGTGTTATGTTAGACTAAGTTACCTACCAGAAAAAAATAGGTACCTATAAACATCGTATTCAGTTAGTACAAATTTGAATTACGTTCACTTTTGGACAGACGCGCGTCTTCAAACATTGCATTTGTCTGAACGGTCTGCCATCTATCAATTACGTATGTTTGGGACGAGACTCCGTCAACCTGATCGTGGCATTGATTGTATTCGCGAGCCACAAGATGGCGCTGCCTACCCACGTCGTTGAAAACGAATTAAAAAGAAGGATGCGTGAGTTTATTATTTAGTTAGTCTTTATGTAATTAAGAAGAAACTTATGAGTTTCTAGTCTATGAACAATATTCAAGTTCGCAGCAATCGACAGTCGGTTTGTGTGAAAATATTCAGTTTCTCCATGGTTTGTTTTTCTAATGTTACTAGATACTAAATAATATACAACCCGAGGAATGCGAGTTAAGACAAACCTAAGATACAAAATAAATATTCCCAAATAACTAAAACAAATAATATCAATTCAGTACATCGTTTGATGAAGGTTTTGGACCCCCTGGAACAAAGACATAAAATTTATTAGTATCTTTAATCTCTTTGCCCTGGAAGATAGTCCCTGAAGCAAGTTGATGGCGCATCCATCGGTGAGCGATCTGATGCTGTCAGAATAGTAAAGATAGGGCCTTCCGAACGTCGGAAGGCCCAAGAAACTCGTAGTTTATAGGGTTTCGTACCCTAAGGGTAGGTAACCAACCCTATTACTAAGCCTCCGCTGGTCGTCCATTCGTTTGTCTGTCAGTGGGCTGTATCTCTAGGTAGACAGTTGAAATTTTTAGTGTTTTTCTTGCGCTCTCGACCGCTCCCGAAGATTGACGACCGCGTGACGAGTTCACTTCGATATAAGCGGGCCAATTTGTGGCGGCAGGAAAATTTTGATCCGCTCTGACCTTAGTCATACTATATACTATATATCTACCTAAGTCAATGCTTACACTTCTTGTCGATCGTTGCAAAAGTTATAGAACGTTCGATTCTCTTCGCTTTTCGCCAGGTAACTCGCTAGGCTCGCAGAGCTGAACAGTGCGTTCGTAGCCTTTGGGTGTGTGTTCCCATAATACGTCAGAACGAGATGCTGGGTCTTCAAAACGCGATTTGGTGACATCGTCAATGCTGCATCTCAATTTGTTGACCAGTCCAGTAATTAAGCAAAAATATCAGCTCAAACAGTTCGAACAAGAATTTACGCACTGACGTTTAACATAAGAAAAGTCAGGAGGTTAGGTATTCCCCAAATAGTTAGGTACTTCACTTAAGGCTATAAGTACACCTAACTTCCTATCCTATTAAGGAAAAAATCAAATGACGCAGTTTTAGTTTTTATCAAAATCGAGCCCTTTTGGCTATTCCTCACAATTTCGGATTTGGCAATCCACGCCCACTTGAAAAATTGACCTTGTGTAGACAAGTAGGTAGATAGGTAGGTACCTGCCGGACATTTTGCCTCTCCAAGGTACGTATGTCCGCATCCCATGGCCTACCTACGTAATCTTATACGAGTAGGCAGCAGGAAATACCAAAATTAAATTAGTTATAATAGGAACTAAACGTATCGCATATCGTCCTTCTCATTACCTGTGCATTGCACAGCTAAGTTTATTTACGTTATTACTACCGCTACAAGTAAACACAGATAATTTCACGTATAGCCACCATTATTGTTTGTTTACATAACACTACTTGGTGACAAACACATACCAAGGTATAGCCGTGCTGGCTGTTGGGATTAGAGACGCCTTTACTAACAACGTTTGAGCCAATGCAATGTGCGTTGAGCACAAGTGTCGGCTATCGTATGTTTAGCCAGTCAGAATATGATTTTTGAGTATTTGCCACTTTTATTATGTTACTTACTCAAAACCTAGTGTAAAGCCAAGACGCAGAAAAAAAAGATTGTACTTATACAAATGTCAAATGGAGGTTGTCAGCTATTTAAAATCTATGATAAACAAAGTACCTACTAATTGCAAGTAAAGTCACTCTCATGTCAGGCGATAGTAAATTTACGCCATACAGCCATTCCATTCAGCCCACCTCGTGATCACTTTACCCAAGCCTTCATTTCAACATGTTTACAGAATCGACCGGTTTAAAGTTACAAACGACTTTTTGCGTGGCAAGAATACACGAAAACATCAAAGGTATGTTGTGTCATGTGTTTTCTCTATTTTTTCACATAATATTAATTCGTGACGAGTAGACTATGAGGGTCCTTAATTAAACGATCATCTCGCGAAGACACGATCGTCGATCGACGTATATTATATCAGGAAAACGTCTGATACTTGCTGATAAGCTTGGCCTATACGAGTGGCTGTCGAGGCGTGTCCGAGCTCTGTGGTATGCGCGGTGACAAAGCTGTGCTCAGCAGAGTTATCGACAGTGCGTGCTTATCGCATGCCACACCACAATTACACACCCACACATAATGGTCAGTTATTTTAAACAGTGCTCGGCGCGCCCTTGATTTCAATGATTCATTTACACATAAACTGCGTAGCTACCTTTATCACGTCTGAAGGGATCATGCTACTCGTAAATATGAACAACTTGCACTTAACTAACTCCAGGAAATATTAATAAGCATATTTTTCTCAATATTTAGGGACAAAGTTTACCCTTGCCATATCCTACCGGTAACCGTGCTTTATATTTTTGGATCATAAGTAGTCTACGACACTCAAAAATCGTGTAGCTTTTTTTGAGCGGAATTATTTTCGTAATCAGATCAAAAATATACTTCCAGGGATTGGGTGTACCTGTAGACATTAGAGACTCAATGAATAGCAAAAACATAAAGCGCAAACTGAAAGAACATTACATCAACTCGATTAAAACTTAACAGTTAATGGCGCGTTGATCAAATCTCAGGCCATGGCATGCTAGTAAAAACCCCAGAGGTCTACTTGTGTGCTTTTTATAATTTATAATCAATTTATTTTCAAGTATCAAGACTTAATTATAAAAAAAAAAATATACACATTAGTCACAATTACAATGTCAAAAGCATTTATTAGGTCATCATTACAAATTACATAATATTACAAAATTACAATTATTACATGTAAGTCATAGGTATGTGTCGCCCACAACAGTGCGCAATGATGGAGCAATCTAAACGGTCCGCGAGCGCAGCCAGCATGCTGTTTTAGTGAATGAAGAAAAAAAACTAAACTTGTAATTTAATATTTAAAAAAAAGAAAAAAGGTTACTTCTGCAGTTTTACTTGAGTTTTCTTCAAAACATTTGACACTGCTATATAAATATCTAAAATCGAAAATGCTCGACGCTGATAACATTTAATTTTTCGTAAATGATTAAGATCGGCGTTCCCCTATATGTAAACGTAGAATTAACGTATCCTATGTATAAATACAGCGTCGCAGTCGGCTGGCAGTGAACCAAAACGCTTTAACATACATAATGTGGATCTACATCAGGCGAGAGACCGCCTAAGCGGAACCCGCTACTACCTCGCCGCCCTGTCTGAGCCGCCAGCAATTTGCAAGAAAGTGATGCTCTTTAACGTGCGCTCTAATACGTTATCCTAATCTGAGATAAGTTATTGTTTGTCTAGCTCGTTTATTTGTTCTTCCTTCGGTCGATAGGGAGGAAAATTGGTGTAGATCGGTTTTTTCTTATCGTAGATTCGTGTTTTACCGTCATCTCATCTGATGGGAAGCGATGATGTGGTCGACGATGGAGCCCGCTTGCCTAGAAGTTACCTATTTACTCTTGATCCCCAGTTTGTTACTATCAGAATAATCATACTCTCACAAGGAATTGGGTATTTCCTGAAAAATCTAATTAGGTAGCCCGTCAGATAAATTTCAGAAAAATATTGGACACGTATTTTTTTTTCACATTAACGAAAAATTAAGACGCTTTGAAGACGACTGTTGTGCGTTGAAAACACGCGTGACGTCACGTTTTGGTACACTTTTTACTTAAATGTGACGTCAGAAGCCCTCACTCTTGAACCTTGATGCGCTTTTTCTTTATAATATAATTTTTTATCGATTTGAAATGGCATACCTTAAACATGTGTCCAATATTTTTTTTCTGAAAATCAACGCACAGACTAAATAGAATTCCTTTCCTTTTCTCTTTTGTTTTTTTTTTAGATTTGGTGTTTTTGCATCAAGGAAAATACCCTAAGTATTCTATTTCTTGGCTGTACACTCGGTTCGGAAATAATCATACAACAAAAAAGCTGAATCGTGCTTTCGCCGCGAAAATGTCCAATCGCTATGACATGACAATACAATTAAATTAAATCAATATCACTACAAATAAAATCAAGCGAATCTAAAAAATTTCGTTGTATGCATAGCGTCGATAGCACCTTTTTATAAATTTACTTAAGCCGTGTTTTGCGACACGTGGCTCGCTGCACCGAACACTTTACTCTATACCCCAGAGAGGCGAGAATCGAAATCCATAGATCGCAACGACAGACGTTCTACCACGTGTTGAAAGGTCTTAGATAATATAATATAAAAGCTTTCAAGAGAATAGCGCTTCACGGAGTGTCTGAAGTATCAATTCAGCTTGTAAGATGACTACCTCTAGGATGTTCCAGACCCCTGATGGCTGTATTGGAAAATTGCTACGGCGCTCGCTACCGAGCGAATCTCCAAGGAGTTGATTTTTATTAAAACTTTATAAAAGAGATACTTGATCATGCACGTAGCGATTCCATTACATGTTATGTTATCACTGTTATTAACATCAGTGTTTGTGAGAAAACTTGAGAATTTTCAACACTTTTCGTTGTAGGCGCATAGGGCTCGGGTATCGTTAAACACAAAAAATGTTTTCCGAGCCGGTGGCTCGCAACGAGAATCGTAAGAATGCGTACCGAATGCCTTGTGATATTTTATCACAGGTAGAAAGGAACTTAGGGATTCCGCTGTTTGTTTGAACAAACATCTAACAAATACGTTGAGGAAATGCAAACTCGCTTTTACTTACGTATGTAAACAATTCAAAGGGATACCGAGCTTTTGAGGTAAAGACGCAATAGTTACATTCACTAAATAAAACGTCGATTCGCTGAATTCATTCGTGCTTTGAAATGCTCAAAGGGTTGTTTGTAGGAAGAAAATTTTACAGTTGTACACGTAATACGTTTAGGAGAATGCCTCGTTGCACTTTTTATGAAGGAAAGTGGTTTATAAACAATATTTGTTTTGAATGTAATGTGCATACCATACGGTGGGGAAGCCGGCGGGGTGTATTTGCATATTGGCAAGGCAAGCTGTCTTAATTTAGTCGTAATATGTGGCGGGGTCGAGATTGTGTGACTACTCCCTAATCTACACATAGGGTGTGTCTCCCACATGTTGCTGTTACAATGCAATTTATTGTTTCAATCTGTGTACACGTTGAAATTAGAATGACATGAATATTGGATGCGTACAAATGTAATAATTTGAATAGAAATTCATGTTGCCTTTATGAATTCCCGGGTAGCAGCGAATGTAATTAAAATACATGCCAGACTAGAAACGTGTATGCATCTAGATGTTGGTATGGTTGGTACGTTCGTGTGTTGGCTATTCCGCTATTCCCAATCGAGGTAGGCACTGGTCTCTGAGTGGATGACGGTTCGGCCACTACTGTGTCTTTATGAATGATGGAATAGGAATGACAAAAGCCGGTACAGACAGATCCCAGCATCAAGTTGGCACAATAGACGGCCGGAGAGCAATGTCCGATTTCGCCCTTTGTACGTAACGTCGGTATTAATGGAGTTAGATTTCTCTCTTTGCGTTCCTATAAAACACTGAAAACGTTTTATGATGAAAATTCTCTCTATTTAAAGGAGAGATTGTTCGCATAAGTGTCCTCGAGAGGCCAAAACACGGGAGACTCAGATGCAATAAAAATACCAACGGAGGGTCAATCAGGTTAAGTGTTTTGTCCGGCGACTCGCGTCTGCCGAAATAATATATTTTATACGAGGTTTATATTTGAGTGGATGAAGAAATAGTTGGAATATGTTGGTGTTGGGCGCACGGTGGGTGCGATGCGCTGGTATTCCGCTCACGCGCAAACCTGAACTGTATACATTCCAATCTCGGGCGAAAATAAAGGTATTTGCTCAAAAATCTGGTTCGATTACGTGGTCTTATTTTATGAGGTTTTAGCAGATGCTTGAGGTGTCGAAGGCAGGCAGAAAGTCGGGATTTGTAATCTCAAAGTATATCGAGTACGAGTCCCTCTCGAGAATACAAGTTCTAAGGAGGCGGCGAGACAACTGTAAAATGTAGGTATGTAAATGCAGTTCAGCACCTGCGAATCCGCGAAACACTTTCATTTTGAAGCTCCGCTTTTCTCACTTAATTTTCTTTACGTTTCGGTTTGTCATGAATGTGTTCTCGTTTGTCCTATTTGTGCTAATATG
Source organism: Mamestra configurata (assembly GCA_002192655.3). Taxonomy (NCBI): domain Eukaryota; kingdom Metazoa; phylum Arthropoda; class Insecta; order Lepidoptera; family Noctuidae; genus Mamestra; species Mamestra configurata. Next base: position 12,097 of record NDFZ01003860.1, read on the forward strand.
GAAAATATGATGGCGATCAATCCGTTGTGTAATGGCGTTGAAACAGAATGTTCAATTTTCTACAAACAATTTTGCAGCTGTGCTATGTGTACTCTCAGATATCTTTACTTTCTGGTAGTTCTTACGGCTAACATAAAGTGTTCTTACTTAAACTAAGTTAGGCTAAAGTCTAAGCAACAGGTAAGGGCGCGGATTAAGTATGTAGTTCGTCACCCGACGGATCTCAAAGAGAGGGGTGGCATTACATATTTCATATTACGAGGCAGATGGAAAATGTCTCAAGTAAATTCAATGAGATCTCTAAGCTTGTTTTTTTCTTGAAACAATGGAACGTGATGAATTAGGTTTTAATTTTTTTTTTCAAATTATCCGGGTGGTGTCTGATTTGTTGCGTGGAACTGCATAGTAATAGACAGACAATTACATGAAACACTGAGCATTTTACTTACTTGTTTCTTATTTGGATGATGTAATTACGTCGTCCAAGTAAGCAAAATGTAATAACGCCGGGTAACACACATAAACGTGAAAAAAAAAAACTTTTTTACCAAAAAATACAAAGTAACTGACTTCCAAATAAAAACACTGCAAAGTCTAAATAACTAATTTTCGGAAGTCGTTGTTAAAAACACCGACATCCGAAATTAGAGTTAATTAAGACTTTGTAGTGTTTTTATTTGGAACTCTGCTGTATTTTTTTGTAAAAAAGATTTTTAAAAATTAGTTTACACTGCCCCACTGTTGGGCAAAGGTTTCCCCCTATTTTCCAGCTCTCTTTGTGTCTCTGGGCAAACTTGAAACTTTTCCACAATCAATATTTTGTACCTATTCGACATCGGTAATGAATTTGCTAAGCTTTCCAGAATATAACCTCCCTTAGTTTTCCACGGTATATGGTCCTAAGCATTGCTTCTACGTGTCGCATTTGTTGTCGAGTTATGCTCAATCTCAATTTAAATTTTTATGCAACTTTGAAAAATAAAAATCAAAACGGCAATTGTAAGACTCTAGAATCTAGACGATATAAAAACAATATCGATCAGTGTTTGCGACAGGACCAACTATAAATTTTAATGCAAGAATATTGTCAATTCAAGTTAAAAAGCGAGCTGCCGGCGCCATTTTAATTAGCACAAAGCCGTCTGCAATAGTCGTGCAGTTTCATAATTTATGGAATGCCAATTTTTCTCTTAGCGGAGCACGTCTCTTCGTAATAATGAGAAATTAAATTGGAGTGTCGTCTTCGTTGTAAATTTTAATGGGCGTGACTACAGCGAAACACATTGTCAACAACTTAGGTATTAGAGGGCAGAGATAAGGCAGAAGGTACACTTTAAACTAAGGTAGTTAATAGAGGTACTTTGTCTTGTCTTGCTTGATCTACGAGCAATATAAATTCCGATGATATGCTATGATAGCATCGTTTTGCTGTAATTTTGATAGAGAGTGAACGTTGATGTTTGATGGACATTGGCTTGACTGGCACACAGAACCTAGAAGAGAGTAACGGATGTCGTAGATATCTTATAAAAGATTTTTTTTTAAATCCTGTATGATCCTATGATTAGATTCCGCCCCAGTTCCTTTTCAAGAGAAATTCTTCTCTTCTTCAACTCGTATCCACCCAACGCTGAGAGTAGGTTTCTTCCAATGCACGCCTCTTTTCCAGGTCTTGGGCATCCAACTGTCGTCTGCTATTTTGATCAGGTCATCGGTCCCGCTGGTTGGTGGCCTGCTTACTCACATTTTTTTACTATTGATAGGCACGCGTTTGACCACTATCTCACCTGATGGTAAGTGATGATGTGGTCGAAGCTGGAGCACGCTTGCCTAGAAGTAACCTATTCACTCTTGACTTAAAGACTCCCAGGTTGTAGCTATTAGGAAATACAGACTCTGGCAGGGAATTTCACTAATGTATTTTTGTGTCTCACTCATGGGGAAATGCCCCCAGACAGACTCAGTCATGGGGGAATGCCCCCATGAGTGAAACGCAACGGAATAGCAAAAATATATGAGTGAAATTCCCTGCCAGAGTCTGTGTTTCCTGATAGCTACAACCTGGGAGTCTTTTCCGATTCCCTCCTCTCATTCCATTCGCGGTCCCGCGTTTCATGAAAATATTGTTTCAACTATAAAATGTGGCAAAAGTGGGCCTTCTTCCTCTTACTCCTTAGTTAAAGGTTCGTAAGCAGCGAAGGTTCAAGTTGCGTCTCGACCTCTTCAACTACTTGATTGAGTTGCAAGACATATTTAATCGATTTTCGACTCGCTATAGTGCAGGTAGTTAAAACTTCGTCGACTTTCTGTATACTCACGATACCACTGTTGTTGTTGCGAATATTTTGGTGTAGGCAGATTGGTTTCTACGTAGCGCCGTGATCTTTTTGTGTGTGACTACTGGCAGTCACTTGATATAATTATATCTATTGAAACCTTACTGCTCTTGGATTTGCCTAATCACAATTTAGTCACAGAATCGGTTGGCACAAAAAGGCTGTGGTTGAAAAATAATATGGTATTTTTTGGGGTCGTAGCAGCACCATGTTATTTTATTTTCTGTTGCTTTTCCCAACCCGTACTAGCCTTCCTATTTACTTCCGTCTACCTACATAGCTAACTGTACGCCACCAATGCTGTAACATGATGTTTGGCTGTGAAAGTGTTGAAATAGATTAGAATATATTAACATTACCATTTAATGCTGTTACAGAGTAGACAATGTTTGATTCCAGGGCAATCCCATACACGGAGACAAGGCAGTTTTATCAAACCAGGACGGCCAAATGACGCTGATGTTCCTTCATTCTAAGAACTACGAGTAAGTCCGCTCGTTTTTCGACTACGCTATTTATAATAAACACTAAGTACATTATCTCTAGACGTTGGTACCTAATTGTTTGTAGTTCCTACATGGGTGTCTAACTACCTAAGAGCATCCCCCGCTGTCTCATGTCTCCTTGAAAGGATCAAAATGTTTTATTTATAAAACCTGGATACACCCTCGGGGAACTGCGAAATAGGTACGTACTCTCGAAGACTTTGTCGCGAATGCTGAGAAAATTACCTTTGTAATGTACGAGAAAATGTTTATACATTTTCTAACACAAAAGTAATTAATATAGGGTTTATTGTTCGGTGGTAGGTGCGTCGCAGACGAGTAAGGTAACTTGGAAAAGTAGTTGTGTAGAATCTTTCTTTTGCCAGATCTAACTTATCAAAGTTAATCGTAGGGATCTTCTATTCTTACTTCTACTTATAGGTCTTACTTCTAATGAACTCCTTATACATCATTATAAGAGAGAGACTTCCGCTAAAGTTTTTAACCAAACTATTGATGGGCTGTATAAACTAGCCATTGTTGGCAGTAAGCTACACAGAGCTGCCCATTCTCATACTATTTATACGTTTACGTAACGAGTTTTTGAATCGGACTCATTGTATTCACATTGTTTCGTGCTTTATCATCGCGGAAGGCGCAAGTGTACCTCCAGCATTATACCAAGTTATTATATATAGGGGGGAGAAGGGGGGACGAGGCACTAATTGGAAATACATGAGAATTTGCATTTTACTTTGTCTGTCGAACTCCCGACGGAGTAACGTCTCGCTCAAAACCCCTTTGTCGATTCTGAGTGCACCTTGCAGCGCTCTTGGCAGCATTTATTAATACTACAGCTTAAATTTTCATGAGCACCCGAAATAGATACATTGTGAATGCAAACCGTCGTTTGTTTTGGGCGTTGATTGATTGAAGAGATAATAGTAGGATGCACAAATGACTTTCTGATCATAGCTAGAAAATGAATTTGAAATCCGACGTTACTGGACCCAAGTTTCCATTCAAATTTCAGAGTGAGACAAGCAAAGAGTAGTTTTCTACTTATTCTGTTTAAATATCTGAAGGCCAATTCTTGTACTTAAGGTAGACCGCGAAATTCAAATGTTTTTTTTGCAATTTGCAAGTCAATGTCAGGCTTTATGTTGAACAAAATATACGTATTAATTTACAGAATTATAATCATTAAAATCATTAATACAACCCTCTAAGTTCATTTTACTCGATTGAATGGTTATTTCATGAAAAAGTCATTCAATCGAGTTACATGAATGAAACAACCCGTATTGATGATTTTAATTATTATAACTCAGTAAAGCCTATTTTGTTACGGTCGCCAATCGTATTTTTATCAACATACAACTTGACACTGACCTGCAAAATGCAAAAACGTATGAAATTTTGAATTTCGTGGGCTACCCTGGCGCTTTCACCTTAAAAAACTTCAAATTCAAGTAGCTAGTTATCAGCGACAATAATGTAGTGTGAAATTGATTAGATATATTTTTGAGCGTCCTTAAAACACGAGAATTGCCCCTCAGATCTACAGATTCAGAACGATACGAGATTCAGATTGTAAGTCATTCGACTTTAGATTCGTTTAGTCTAAGCCTACCTCCCTTGCATTGCGTGGGTGACATAAGAATCGCCTAAGGCAGGTCAGGTGATTAGTTCACATATAATATCTTGCATTGCGTGGGTGACAATAGAATCGCCTAAGGCAAATCAGGTGAATTAGTTCACATGTAAAATCATTGGTTTTTCATTAGGGTTTTGATAGTCTTTTCAGTGCTATACGGCTGTTCAATTTCTATTCAATCTAGTAATTTTCCTAGGTTTTTTTTATGTCTTCTGGGCAAAATTCAGGACCCATTCATATTAATAAGTATTTACTCATATCGGTTTAAAGAATTTTTATTTCTCAAAAAAGAACGTACACGTACAGTTCACTTTAATATGAGAAACTTAATAAATATCTTAATTAATAAACATTGTCGTTCAATCTATCGAGTACATACAGTAATTAGTGATATATTATTGTTGGTTAGCCAAATACAACTTTAACCTATTTAAAAAAATGTTCGTCGATGATGAATCTCTTTAGTTCTTTAGGTAATTTATTATACCTACTGCGCTCCCTCAAACTGAATAGTTCTTCTTTCGTACAAATTCCTAACTAAAGGCAGTTCTATTATACTAGCCCTATTCCTAGTGTAGTAGTGGTGAGTTTTGTGCTTGAAAGTGATTTGTGAGTGTATTTTGTTTGTTAACATTTTCTTTAAAGCTATAAACTTACCACACACACATGCATACCTACTATATACTATTTATATACTATATAAGTTTATAGTTTTTGAAGGAAATAGTTTAGTTTTAGAATACATTTATTTCGTAGGTGTTAAGTAATTGAAATTAAATAAAACTTTGATTGTTCTGTTTGGCTTACGTGTGAAGATGTGTAAGAGCAGCCATATTAATTGAAAATCCGTGTTTCTTGGGCTTTGTTGCAAACATATCTTTCTGTCTATTAACATAGCTCCTATTCTGTCTCCTGCTTGATATCCAGGAGAGAATAGAGAATCATGTTTTTATCTTACTACTCCGATGTTCTTTTGGCCTCATCTAGAATAACTCAACAAAAAAAACTTGCAAAAGAGTTATTTTTAACCTCTCTGCAAAGTATACCTACATTTTATTTGCAACTTTTCTGATTAATTTCGCTGTCGGATCCAAGACAGCTGAATTAGGCAAATTCAAAAATAACAGATTGAGAGGGTTAGTTTTTAGAACAACTAGAAGTTCTCTTATATTTATTCATTTATTAAGTCTTTGGCGCCGCAGAGGTACCTACATAAATACCTTTTTTTAAGCATGGGAAATCATCAAATGACTTCTTCCGCTCTGGGTGGAGCAGAAGGGCGTGTCAGACTCTTACTGACTAAAACCCATCCGTGTTCCTTCTAAAGCCCTTTGCGTTCCAGGGCCGCGGTGACTCTTTCGAACAGATTCCGCAACCCTGGCAACCTACATAAATACCTACGGAGTACGAATTACTGTCACAAATATTCGTAACATAGAAAATTAATTCTTATAAAGGCCATCCATCTTGAAACATTAGCGACAAAAGAACCCAATAACACTAACATTTAAATCGTCCATTTATGTATCGATTCAATAAGCACATAATATGAGTTCAGTTCGTCTGTTTATAACCCCGGGGGAGTCTGGCAATCAGTGTGAACACTCGCAGCTCGTTCTGAAACCATTACGGATAAATTAAAGCCGGATCACAAGCGCGTATGCAAATCTAACAGCCATGCCACCTGGTAACTGAGTTTTAGAGTGGCAACACTGAGCAAAGTTAGTTAAATTAAAACGTTTGAGAATTGTTTCGTGTATCCGTGGGTTCTTGGAAATCATGTTTTTAGGAATGAAATAGTGTTCAATTTATTATTTTCTTTGTTTCGATGCTAAATTTATATAGTCATATTATTTTGCGGTTCATTCGTGTGGTTTGGATAAATATGACCATAGTATTATGTTTCCATGAACTAACATGGTTGATAACTTAGGTACCTATGTACTTTTATGAATTGCCTCCCACGCGTTAGGTATCCTGTACCTACTTCTAATCTGGTTCTGCTTATTACTATTTATTTAAAAATATAGGTAAAGAAAGTGGTCCTCTTTTGCGAACAGTCGTACCTAAAGTGAAGTATCATGTTCATAAAAAATGCTCTCGGTTGCAATTTTTAGGGTTTTGCTTAAAGAATACTTGTCTTACAAAATAAAAACAAGGTATGAATAAATAATAATTAAGAAAAAGTGCACACAAAGCTCAATATATTCAAAATAAGCGCGCGTGTGAAATATTGTTGCCATCCATTCAATATTTTGACAGGTTCTCCCTTTGAAATCAACTTTTCAATATGCGCTTGTATTTGCCTCAAGTGGAGTGGAGGTCTGGAGGTCATTTATCTTAGGGGCACATATGCATCACGGATACCTACTTATATTAAGATCAAGTTCTAAAAAAAATATTATGTAAAATTGCCCTTTTTTAATAAAGTAGCCGGATGTCAAGGCCAGCACCCATGATCTGTAAACATCCGGCAAAAGATGTATTTATAGCTGCTGATGATTATGAAAGCAGAAATGTACTGAACTGACAAAATATAGGGAACAGTTATTTTAGGTTTTCTTTTTTCAATGTTGAGTTTTCCATAAATTGTGACTATGATAATATAATTTGATAAGTACCTGCCTGAAAAAATAATTGAAGACGATAAAAANATTATCATTAATATAATTTGATAAGTACCTGCCTGGAAAAATAATTGAAGACGATAAAAATCTAATTGTATTTTTAGGTACCTACCTACTTGTCTAAGTGTAATTATGACATGTAATATAAGTGGTTCTTTCCAGTAAATTTGACCTATATTTCTGACGCTTAACTGAAAAATTGCTGCCCTGAACAAACGTGTTTTAACCGTCATTAAAAAAATATTGTAATCTTTGAAGATTGTTCTGAAGTTAACGATATTTCCAAATCATTATTATTTAAATTACTACCTACTTAAAAAAGAGCAACGCAAAACCACGTATATCCCTAAAAAAACATTGCGTGTCGGTCTAAGTGACTGTATCCACTTAATAGCAACATATTAAAAATCGCACATCAAAACGATTACACGAGTGGACGACAGCACTAAATAAAGCCGTATTCCATCTCACTCACTCCCCATCAAAAAACAAGGACAACGCTTGCTTAACCCGCGCAAAATTTCATTTCGCACAAGGGCTTGAGATTAATAGTGACCGTCATTTCACCCTTGGGTTAAAAAATTGGCGTCGTAGGGTCGTATCGTATCATTGTGTCGTTAGTTTGTTCACCATCAGTCATGTGTATGCTAAATCTGTTTTGAATCGAGCTCGATATACAGACGTGTTGCAAAATTTCGATAACGGATGACGGGTTTGTTTAAAATACGTTTAGACGCGCGAAATGACAGGCCGACAGGCGACGGTTGTTTTGTTTACTTTTTTGGAAAGTGCGTCGTGGGATATAGGCATTAAATTATGTATGACAAGATTTTTTATTTACCTGCGCTTGAATTTTATTTCTCACTTGTACCTTTACCTTGAAAAACTCGGCTTTCATTATTTCATTACACGGATATACTATATTACTTACTAATACTAACTATAATATATATAATAACAATGTTTGGAAATTTTGACACAGGAGATTATGGAAAAATGTACCTTATCTATGTAGGCTTTGGTTTCATCCAAATGTCCACCATCACTAACAAGACCTTGTCACTGAACACGCAAGTAACGTTTACTGTACAGGGTCTTCCAGAAGTGCGTGATCATATTTAAGGGCGATGTTGGGCAGCTGATACACATTAAGGAATAAACAGCAAAACAAAAAAGTGACTAAACAAAAGACAACTTAAAACGACTAAAAAGTTCCTAACAAATTACTTTTTAAATTTAAAAATGCCTTTTTTAATTTAAAAAAATACTTTTTAAATTTGAATATGACTTTATGAATGAAACAAAATACTTTGTTTCATTCGGTGGCATTTAGTAGTTCAAAGACATTTGATGTCACCAACTGCATCAGATTGCTTGAAAAGTGATTTGTTTGAAACTTTGCAATCGGATTTTTTTGAAAAAGGTCCTTTTTTTGCTGTTGTTTATAAATCAGCTACCTAACATCACCCTTCCACTTTTTCCCACGCACTTCTGGAAATCTTCCTGTCATTTAAATATCGGTCAGTAAAAACTCATGTGTTGCTGTGCATGTGCATCCAATCTGGCTCGATATTTGGACCTCAATTGCCCATTGTCTTTTCCATTTAGTTTATTCAAATGAGTTGGTGTACTCAATTTTTGGATTTAAATAAATGTCAATCACATTTTTCTCAATATTGCTCACTATCACTATTTGTCTTTGCATCACCCAAAGATTTAGAGATATAGGAAAATACCGAGGGCATGAAGTATTCCCCTGTATGATACTGTGCATAACAATTAAAAAATAAAAAGTTAATTTCACCCAATGCTCAAAATTTCCCTACAACTATCAGTCGTGGTTGCCAAGCACTTAATAAGCGAGCCGGTAATCTATCAAGGCACCGCGGTTGCTCTCGTGGTTGCTGACCCGCGCTCCCGAGACCGCCCTCTATTCATAATGCATGACTTTTCACAGGAGACTGCCACATATAAGGAGATATTTTGAACGCATAAACATTTATTTTTTTAATTTCAGGCTAATATTTTTTTATTTTACGATTGTGTTGAAGTAAGCTGTCATTCCGTTGCATCATTTGGAATGACTCACTTTACGCTCACTTCACCTAATTTTTCAAGATGAGTTTTTCCAGAATCTACCCGTTGTAGTGTACGTTTGTGTGCGCAAAGTATTAAATATTAAAAAAAATGTAAAGGTAATTTCATCCAAGGCACAAAATTTCCCTACAAGGGCAAGGCTACAATTACTATAAGTCGTGGTTGCCATGCACTTAATAAGCGAGCTGGTAGTAGTAACCGCGGATACTTTCGCGTGGTTGCTGACCCGGGCTCTCGAGACTGCCCCCTATTTATAATGCATGACTTCACACGATACACTGCCACAGCCGTATTAGGAAATATTTTGAACTAAAAACAATGTGAACTAGTAAAGGCTTAATTATTTGTACTTAGGTACGTTAACTTATTACGATCAGTTTTGGCACGTATTCTTGATCAAAGTTTGGCACACATATAAATGTCATTCTTAAGTAGATCCCTATAGTTTATGTAATAACTTTTATCGCATAAATATTTCGGTATCTGTAACATTATAAAATAAAATTTAACGTATACTTTTCTACTTTCATTAAACTTTATTGAAAAGACACGGCAAAAAAAACATTAAAATGTGGTAAATACAGGACAATGCTAATCTATGTATGGAAGTTGGACCAAGTGCTGCCCAGAATGAACACAGTGCATTTTGTTTCTCAGGCCAAAAATGTTTAAACCGAAGCACTTCAAATTCTGTGCCAGAAGTCAAGAAACAATAAATGAATTTGAATTGAAGATAAAAAAAGGATTTTTTTTGGGAATTATTTAGTGGCGAAAAAGGAACATAATATGAATAAATGGACACAACCACTATTAAATAATATCGACAGTAGTAAATACTTTAACCATTGCATTGATAAATACATGACATTAGTAAAGTCCTTATCTTTATAATCTTAATATATATATTTCTTGTGTACGTGTGTATGTCACTGAACTCCTCCTAAACGGCTGGACCGATGTTGATGAAGTTTTTTGTGGGTGTTCAAAGGGATTCGAGAATGGTTTAGATTCACAATTGGATCCGGTGGTTGGCACTGCAATCGATTTATATANGTTTTTTGTGGGTGTTCAAGGGGATTCGAGAATGGTTTAGATTCACAATTGGATCCGGTGGTTGGCACTGCAATCGATTTATATAGTTTTTCGTCATACACAAAGCAAACGTTCGGACAGGACAACGTCTGTCGGGACCGCTAGTATTATGTAGTTATTGTACTTTTTATGTGATAATTCTGAACATAATATCATTTATTGTCTAGGGTGACCAGGGTGAAACTAAAAGAGACCCGATCTTTATTTGAATGGTCGAGCAAATCTACGCTCAAGCCTGGCCGGCTTGAGCGTAGATTTGCTCCATGTCAAGGCAAGAAATAACTGGAAGCTCAGTTCCTCGTCATTTTGCACTGCTACCAGTCAATAAAGGCCATCTGGAAACGAGGAACAGGACTTCTTCCCGAAGATCGGGTCTGTGGCGTCGCTACTAATGCTCAACAGTTCGCCATAATACTGCTTTGCGGATTATACCTCTTTTGGTCCGACTCTTCACGCATGGCATGTTGCGGTAAAGTAAATTCTACCTACTAGTACATGTATTGACCATGGGTTCACAAGGGCGCGTTTTTAGCCCAGCGTGCTACAGATGTAATGGGATCTGTTTGATGCGGATTTGTTAATTTTGGAGAGTAAACATCTCAAAATATGATTGAACCAAGAAACAATTATTTAACAACAAAACATATTTTTTTAAATATATTTTTTTGTTGTTATTAATGTTACGATCTTAATAGAGGTGCATTCACTCCTGGGGCAGCGTGTTTTGCGTAATTTGTTCCAGGTCCTGGCAATGTCATTTTATTTGATGTTTCAATGCAGTCTTTGAAACATTTTAAATCAAGAATTCCTACTACCATACCAACCTAGCATAAATTAGTCCACCACTTGACTACAATCAATTATATTTATTTATAAGAAGTGAAGTGAACTCTGACATAAGAAACTAACATTGTTAACTATTTTGAGAACTATGATTCCGAAACTGAACACTCTAAAATAATTAATTACCTACACGCTTTCAAAGCAACACAACACAAGAGCCCTTGTAAATCCGGATTCATATCACAGTTCACAACGCTCTAAAATTTAAACAAAAACAGAGGGCTCATTCGAAACAAAGGCGGTTATAATCAGTATCTAAACATTTAATACCATTACGGAATTAGTCATGCACCAATGGCTTACAATTTGGCCATATTGGCGTCCGTGTTGTTCCCAGATAGCAGGCTTATACCTAAATAAAACAATATTAATTATCAATCGACGCTCCAGCGAGTCCTTTGTCGGCTCCGCCATTTAATAAGCGAGGTATGCACGCATTAAACCTCTGGCATCTCAGCACTTTTGTTTAAATAATAAATTGAATTTCTATAAACGATGCAGCTAAGAATTTCGCTCGCGATTATTAAATATTTTTAGACGTGCGTAGTCGGCTGAATATTTTCTGTAATATTGCTCGGAGTGTTGTTGGTTTGATTTATTATTTTGCTTAATTGAAATTAGTTTTTTTTCCCAATACACTTTTTAGCCCCGCCTATTTGTGTGTGAGTGTTTTATAAGCGATTAAATAATGAAGTTACAGAAACATTGTCAAGACACATAATAGCAAAAAACCAAATGAAATTTCTATAAAAATCAATTTGTTTCCCCCTCAATAGTAAGCACAGGGCGGTCTCGAATCAGTTTGTTAATGAATTCAAATTTATTCGTTGTTCGGGCGCGTCTCCGTGCTAACGTATTTAAAAAGTGATTAGAAGTTAAATTGACACAATATGAACTTTTTATGTCGTAATCAGAAACAGGATTATTCAATTTTCAACGTGAGACTGGAAATTGATTACGCGCGATGATTCTATTTACATTTTTAAATTCTATAAAAAGGAATTACCGTTTCTTAGGTTCAGGCCGACGTACATAATATTATGCCAGTAACTTTTACAAAATTACGCAAGTAGCTTGCATAAATTTAGGGCACAGTCTCATGCAAGTAGCTTGCACAATTGTGAGAGGCACATTTAAACGCAAATATCCTGAACACCCTTTGTGTCATTGCGGCACATTTGTACGCAAGTATCCTGGACACATTTGTGACATAAGTGACACGCTACCATGCAAGTTACTTTACGTAATTGCAAAAACTAAATGAGATAAAAGCTTAGAGCTAAGGAAAAGCAGTCTGCTGCCTTTAAGACATGGGACTTGCGTTATTTACAATGAGAATTGAGATTAAATTTACATTGTTGCTTTAAGGTGCGGGCTTGGCTCCGTCTGTTATGGTAAGGTATTCATGAAAGCAAATGTTTAGTCCTGGGGCGGGCTACGTAATGCAGAGCACTTGGCGGAATCATTCGTGTGCGTTCTAACTTATGATAATTATATTTGGAATAATCCACCCAAAGCAATGAGTGCAGAAACGTAATTCGGCTTTTTCTTTATTTATGGCTTTCCTTGATTAATTTTCGTGAAGTTTAATGTGAGAAGGTTTGATAGGAAAAGAATTTGGCTAATGTCTAAAATCTTCCTGAAGTAGATGTTATTTAAATCTACGATTAGTGAAAAAATAAATAAAATGTTTAGAAAAAAGAGCACGCTTTTAAGTCATACTTCTATAAACTTCGTTTGTGATTTTTTAACACCGAATAAAAACGTTAAACGGTCGAAATTGTATTTTCATGAGTAGGTATATTAAACCCCGCTCTTCAAAAGTAGCCAAGCAATCTTAGTACTCATAAATACGAAAATTTGGATGGATGGATGAATGGATGTTTGTCATTAAAGCAGGTCAGAACCGATGAACTGGATCTGGATGATACTTGGCACAGATAGGCGAATAACACCTAGGTTACTTTTTATCCAGAAAGTAGGTAATGTACAAATGTACATGTGTGTGTGTGGCAGTTATGTCGTTTTCTGGCAATTAAATACCTTTTCTGTCTTTTTCTATTCTTTCTCTTTATACACACATTATATGTACACATACATAACACAAATTGAGTCCTCCGTACATCATGTGATTGCCAGGCTAGAAGAAGGCCGGTTCCAATGAGACGGAACTCGCATCGTTCACGGTGAGTAGGGACTGGATGATTTCCCTGTAGGTCGAGATGATGAACCGGTAATTCGGGGTTATGATGTCCCAGTGAGTCTGAGTGTTGCTGCTGACTCCAGCGGGTTCCGTGTGCGACGCAGTTGACTGCTGGCGTTGACCAGAAGAGGTTCCCTTGGGATAATTTCCAAAATAAACGCGGGTGAAGGCGCTGGCGGAAGCTGTTCAAGAATAATCCTGTTGGTTCCTTAAATACGAACCTTCAACATTTTTGTTGTTGTTGTTGTTGTTGTTGGAAACAAATTAAAAAACAACTAACGAACTTGATAGTCCGGTTTCCTTTCTCATCTCCCACACTGTCCAATTTCCCTATCAAGCCAAGGGTTGTCCGCTTCAAATAAAACGCTTATAAGACGGCCAATTAATTTGACTGCGCTGTGTAGTGACCGCGACCCTTCTGCCCGGTGCCTTCTCAAACTCGAGGAAGTGATGCTTCTGACACCTGTGACCGGATGGTCCAAGTTATAAGCTGAATGATACGAAGAGATATTTTTTTTGTAAATGGAAGCGGTGTCTCTGTACCAACCAGTTAAAGATGTATTGGAAGTACCTACATACTCGTAGGTATCGAAATAACATACGAGTTTAAAATCACCGTGCTAGTAGTGACAAGAGTTTCCATTATTAATAATATGACCACGCAAAGTGCGGTGAGCACAAGTTTCGTCTTTTTTAATCTCCATGGGTAACAGCTTAGGTGAAATCAAAGTCAAAGCATTTATTTCAAATAAACCATTAACAGGTACTTTTGAATTGTCAAAGTCAGTCCGTCAAAAACATGAAGCTATTTGCACGTTCGAAAGCGTAGATCTCTATGGAGAAGAACGTGCAAGAAACTACACGGACACTCTTTTAAAGCATTTTATGTTTACAATAATCCTGGTTACATTAACCTTGTTGCTTCTATATATGAGAACAATGTAAAGAAAGAAAAAAACAATATATAGTATCAAATATTAAAATGAGGCAGTGGCAACTAAGGGATGACCAGTCTCCACTGACGGCGCCCGTCAGTGGGGACAGTGAGTGTGAAGTGAATATGAAGTGAGCTTTAAAGCATATACACTAAATGGAATGACAGTTCACTTCACACTCACTCCACCTAAGTTTGCACGGTAAGATGTTGACAAAATAGACCAGTAGGTGAATTTCACGGGCACGCGCATGTTTTGTAAAGTTTTTACAATACTGTTTCTGTGCTCAGTGGGAAATACTAAAATAAAATAAAATTTTATGAGAAATATAATCTTGGAAAGTACAAGCGAATTGAAAAAGTCAAATTGGTTCTTAACCATTTTTAAAGGCAAAAATAGCCACGGATCCAACAAACTTATTTTTAAACACCACTACACCTGTCACTTGGACCACGCGTTATTGCGACTGGACAAAACCCTTTAGAAATCTTGTAGAACTACACCCATGGGGTCTAAAGCGACCGTTATAGTTGATTTAATTAATTGCCGCCCAATAATTAACTCAATTAAATGCTTATTGATGTCATGGACGGACATTTATCAATAGCTATGGCAGCGGTAGATAATTAATGAAATCTCTGGGATGGCTGAATATGGCTCTTTTATGGGAACCCAATTGAATTTTACTATACTGACTATCGTCGCGTCATGGTCTTGTTTGACTATGTTAGATACTTTTCTTGACATTTTTTTCTTACTAAAGCTATCTAAAATTCTAATGGTGGAAACAGAGCGGGGTCGAACCCTACTTTAATGCCAAATTTAGTCAGGATTTAAGGCTAAAATATAGTTTGACAAAGACTCAATTTCAACTCAACCATGCTTCAGAAATCGGGCAAAAAACTTTTAGGCTACAGTTCCCATCTTATAATACAATTCCTATCTAAGACTTTAAGCTAGTTTTCTAGAAAAAATTTAATCGGAAATACCTACCAAGTAACATTCCCAGATCCAGGAAATAAGCAAAAATTTTTAGTATCATACAAAAACACATCCTTAACTACGTTTATTTTCAAGAGGAAGTTTCAAAATTAACTGGATTTACTTAACTGTCTGCTCCGAGGAAGTAACGATAAATGCTAAGTTAAATTTATATTATAACCGGAGCACTTTCTAGCGGTTATTATGGCTGAAAAGTTTCGCGCTAACTGTAAGTTACGCGTCTGCTTGTTAACTTTGTTATAGTTCCCTCTTGCACTTGTATTATTAGATGTATAGGTTTTTTAAGGGTTATTGTTTCAGTATTTTTACGATTTTCATGAAAACATTTAGTTAAGTAAAAACTTTTTAGTGTTGCATCAAAAATCGACGCACTTACTTAAACTAAACTGAGTGGGGTACGTTTTCCATATTTGTATAAATCGTTCGCATACTTATCATGTATTTGGAATCCAAAAAGTCTTTCTAACCCAAAGGTTGACTGGTAGAGAATGCCTTGATTCATTTAGTCCACTATTGTACATAAAGTTTAAATACTATTACCATAATTACTAATACCACTATTGTACATAAAGTTTAAATAGATAAAAACTGTATTTTCATCTAACAAAGATAATCTGTTAAATACGCCTAATAACTCGACTTTTTTGACAAATTTTCGACATTGATTCCTATGATGTGATGTGATTTAAAACTGAACATTTTATAAGTACGGAAAATAAGATTAGATCAGAAGAAGGACAATGTCTCCTGACATAACTTATTTTTCAAAAGGTGAAAAGATATTTTTTATCTTTCTAAACATTCATTGGACAGAATTCGATTTCAGTTTTTCAAGTAGGAACTGTGATCAAAAACAACAACCAGAGATGAGTGTGAGATTTGGCATTTTTTTTTATTTAAAGTTTAGTACTAAAAGCTACTTTTTTAACGAATTATGGTCGAATTTCAACCTCTGCAGCTCTGGGAGCGACCACTAGTTGTGATTAAAAAGTGCCCCTTAATTTAGTTAGAGCCGAAAGTTTAATTATTTCAATGAAATGTCACAGGCAGTATTAAATGTTTAGTACGCTAACAAGGTACAGACGATTTCGTCAGTTCGTACAAATTTAATCAGCCCCCAGCGATTATGCAAATGTCGTCGCAAATGAACGGATTTACCCTCATTCAAATTAGGCTTACAGCCCACTGCCACCTGGAAAACTGCTTATTTATTATATAAACAGCGCCTCCTTGGATCTAATGTTAATTCTTAAGAAAACACTCTGTTAAAGAAAGATTTGCTTTCATTAATTAACTGTTAGAATGGGAGAAAGAATCTACTTCTTACTAATCTGAGTATCGACTCAACTAGAGATTGAAGATCCCTTTTATATCTTTCATTAAATTTTTGATACCAGGAATTGCCACTTGCCAAGACCTCTTCATACCGAGAAGAAATAAGCCTAGTGGGCTCGTATGTATGACGTCATAAAATAAAAAGTCTAAAGTTACTCCTTCTATCATAACTTCATAAGCTATCTGCCGATGAAAGTCCCGTGAAAATTGTAGCTGTTTTGGAGATCCCGAGTGAAAAGTATCATTTTTCTAATAAAAGTACCCTAAGTTATTCCATACAATATCACATCCCGTTAAAATTGGTCCAGCCGTTTCTGAGCAAATCGTTCCAAAGCGTAAAATAGACACTTAAGTTCTAAAGCCCTTTGCGTTCCAGGGCCGCGGTGACTCTTTCGAACAAATTCCGCAACCCTGGCAGGCTCTGGCCCTAGCGGGCCCATTCTTTTATGCTGACATCTTTTTGAGGCGCGCGTGAAACTTGGGCCTGGTGGTGATCGGACAGCGAGCCACCCAATGCTCGCCGTCCGCAGGCCCGCGCCTACGGTGACCGGGGATCGCCCTGCGGCTTCCGACGCCCGGGGCGTCTTCTCCTAAACTCCTCGCGTAAAATGACGAACCTAGTAAAGTGTACTGGATGCAATCTCATCGTAAATGAGTTGCTATGTTAGAGCAACAGAAAATATCGATCGCGGACGTGGAAAACATTAGTTCGAATATGTGCGTCGGCTTTTACTAGTGACGAAATAAAGGAATCTAAGGCGCTTTTATACGAAGCCTTGCCAAAGGATAAGCGAAAAGTAATACGTAAAAATAAAGGCAAGGAGGAACGTAACCTTTCGGATATTATTAGCCTTTTCAAATCCACGGAACCATATGATAACCCCGTGTTTATTGCGCGACAGTTGGATTAATTACCCCCAATACTATGGGATCATATTATTTTTAGTCTTGGTGTTCAAGACTAGTTAAATTAGTTTACAAGTCCCTCGTCCCTGGTTTGCGGTCACCACATTGTACCCCACATTTCGAGCGTGGGGTCTTTCTACGTCTTACGAAGGGGTCAAGAATGATTGCAATCCTTAGGAGCCAATGTTTGCGGTTACTGAGGCAGCAGATATTAATTAGGAGAAATCTCTTATCTGCGTATTTTGGAATCGCTTGTTGTAGTAATTTGTTTTGTAGTAGATTATTAGGTAATGTCGGTACATACTACCGGTTTTGTTTATCACCATTTTAAATTTTTCTCGGCGTCTTAGGCCAACTAAAGACTATTTATGTAAAAGAAAAAAATATATTTTGTTGAGTTGAATTGGTTGCGAATACAAATTTGTCTGTAGCGCAGCTGAATTTTTATTTATTTATAGTGTCTTAAATAAAATAACCAGTAATGGAAAAGTTAAAAGGGAACCGCTTATCTTGGTATGGTCACGTGAAGAGGAGGGATGAAATGCACGTAATTAAAAGAGTTATGAATATAAATGTGGATGGATGGACNATTGCGAATACAAATTTGTCTGTAGCGCAGCTGAATTTTTATTTATTTATAGTGTCTTGAATAAAATAACCAGTAATGGAAAAGTTAAAAGGGAACCGCTTATCTTGGTATGGTCATGTGAAGAGGAGGGATGAAATGCACGTAATTAAAAGAGTTATGAATATAAATGTGGATGGATGGACAGGGAGAGGGAGGCCAAAGAAAAGATGGATGAATTGTGTTAGGAGTGATATGAAAGAAAAGGGAGTTAGTGATAGCGTGACGGCTGACAGGACAGAATGGAAGAAAAAAACGTGTTGCGCCGACCCCAAGTAACATGGGATAAGGGCAGGAAGATGATGATGATGAGTGTCTTGAATAAAATGGAGTGATTGAATAAAAGGCAATGATGAGGCCATGTTTTTATTTAAAATTAACAATAGATACTAAACTAAAATAGGTGCATAAACTAAAAATAGGTGCAAAATCATTGTTTACTGAAGGACTAAGAGCAAATTATTATATTAATGTCACAGTCAATCGTTTACTTGGTGTAACTTTCGTTTGAAATAGTTCCAGTAACCGGTTCCTAGACGCAAGCCGGTTTCTGAATTGAGAATTGGAGTTAAGAACGGGTCAAAGCCAACTTTCATGCTAACATTTTGACAGGCTTTCAGGAAATTTGGGCAAAAACTAAACTTCAAAACTTAATTCAGAAATCGGAGGTATGTGCTATTGACACTAATAAACCCGTACTTTGCTCTCTCTCCTTCATTATTATCTACTACATGAATGTAGTAAAGAATATATTAAAATATTAAGAAACCTTTGAGATTGTTTTGTTTTTCATAGATAAAAACAAATCACTTAGCTTTATTTCCCATCAATAACTTTAAATGGTCTCGGCTCTTAAACAAAATATCTCTTATTAAATTTAAATTGTACTTTTAAAAACATCCGAATTATTTTGACTTAGTTTCTAAGTGTAAATAATGTATGAATAGTAAGTCGATCAGTAATAAGTTTTTCCGCAAAACCTCCCCAAAGATTTACATTTCTGGCAGAGCTCCTGTGGGTGACTCTTCAACGGGTCACTCTTGTCCAAGCCGTCTGGTTTGAGGAGAGGTGTCTGAAAAATAAGGAGGGTATCTGAAACATTCTGCTACCAAAATCAGGATCTTCAGTAAATTCAGGGATTTTAAGTTGAAATATTTCTAATTATCCTAGCCATCTCTCCAACTCGTGGCTAAAGAACAACAGCCGCACGGGTCGATCAAGGTTAAGCAACACTTGCCAAAGTTGGTCTGTGGATGGGTGACCATCTTAACATACCTAGTTTCCTCCGTGCTTCGGAAAGCACGTTAAGCCGTTGGTCCCGGTCGTCATTTGTAGACCTTTGGCAGTCCTTACGGATTGTCAGAAGCCAGTAAATCTGACTCCAGTCTTACAAAGAACTACCTTGTTACCCAGTTTATGGGTTGTGGAGGTTTGGTAGGCAGCCGCTCTACGTAAAACTGGTATTCAGCTGAATTTCGTTTGACTGGAAGCCGACCCCAATATAGTTGGGAAACGGCTAGGCAGATGATGATCTCTTAAATTCGAGAAGGGTTTTATCAATAAAGGCAAGTGTGCTCCGTCGTCGACCACATCATCGCATACTATCAGGTGAGATTGTGGTCAAACGCGCAAGCTTATATAAATATACAGGGCGTCACAAGACTTTGTCATATAGAGGGAGAGTACCTTAAATCCTGTAGATAGAAAAAATACTGAATGAAGACTTCTTTTTATTTTAAAAACAATATAAACTGCATTCAAAGATTTATAAATAATCGCCTGTCAGAACCGGGTTAGTTTTTAGGGTTCCTTACCCGAAGGGTAAAACGGGACCCTATTACTAAGACTCCGCTGTCCGTCCGTCTGTCTGTCTGTCACCAGGGTGTATCTCATGAACCGTGATAGTTAGACAATTGACATTTTCACAGATGATGTATTTCTATTGCCGCTATAGCAATAAATACCTACTAAAAAAACGAATAAAATAAATATTTAAGGGGGCTCCAATACAACAATCGTGATTTTTTTGCTCATTTTTGCTCGATATTTATAACGGCAACAGAATATTCAGTTATTTATTCACTTTAAAATTAATAATTAAATTAAAATAAAACAAATATTTAAGGGAGGCTCCTATACAACGAACATGACCTTTTTGCCGTTTTTATAGATATAGTACGGAACCCTTCGTGCGCGAGTCCGACTCGCACTTTTTGTTGTAAGCTCATTCAAATTCATGTTTCGGTAAATGAGATAAAATATTTACTACCTAAATAATAATTTTTTAACCATCAAAATGGCTCTCGCTATTTACTGGAAGTTAGAATATTCCGTTACACGACTGATAACGACTATGTGACCCTATTAATCTTTCGAGGGAGTGCGTTAAACATTTTCATTAGATCGTATAGGTACCTACCTATACGATCTAATGAACATGTTGAAATGTGTTTAGGTAGGTACTTCTGATTGCGATTTCGATACACATACCTGCTTATGAGGCATGACATTGATCTTGCAGGAGGTGCACTCCTGGCCGTAGTTGGCCCAGGAGTTGGCGCTCATCCAGCTCCGGTTGCACTTGCTGCACCGATACTCGCCGAAGCAGCGGCCCTTGCCTTGGTATGGAGTCTGGAATTAGGAACTTGTGTTACAATTTTGTATCAATTAGCGTAGGTGACCACGGGGGACCCGACGGCCGCCATGGCCTCCTGTTGTTGGACTAAGTGCGGATACCAAGCCCTGATAGAAAAGCGCTGACCACTCATTTTTGGGTCCTCCAGGGCCTACCGAGTTCCGTCAGTCCATTAGAGCATACAGACGAATAATAGTAATAATCTTTATTGCAGACCATACGAGATCCATATAAAAACACAAATAAAACAGGATTAAACAATAAATTAAGTTTAAAAATTCAATAAATAATTGTGTTCATTATGAACAGGTCTTGTATTTAGGAGAAGCCTAGCATTTTCATTTAAATGCGCCAATTTTTCAGCGACCTAAGTGACATCTTTGTTTCAATATCGTTTAATGACTTGCCCATGTCCACTTATGTCGCTGATTAAACGGCGTAGTTAAATGAAAAGGCTAGTCTTTTAATTAAACGGCTGATTAAGCAAGTTGGCTGCGACTATGTGTCGCAGCCTAGCTAACTAGTTACTAGCTTACTTAATTATGCACATACATTAACATTTTATTTACTAAGTAGGTATATCTTTAGCTACTTCACAATTAACCATTTAATCATATTGTACACAATTAACCGAGAATGTTCTGAATGCTGGCTGTTGGGACTGTGACCTTACCATGTGACAGGAGAATACCAAAAAAAATCGTGTATTTTTTTATTTAATATGTGATTTTTTCTCAGCTACGGAATTAAGAATTTTGTGCCAAAGAAAGATTGAGAAGTTTTCAAGCTAAAGTTGAGTTTGACAAATACTCCAACTTCAAATTGTACATTCAGAAATCGGAGGTAAGTTTTAAATTCTAGGTAGGCAGTAGGCACATAGGAAACTTAGGTACCTACTCTGTGATCTTAAAATCGGATATAAATAGGAAAAAGGTCTCATACATGCAAAAAGACACACATAATTTATTGCTACGTATTATGAGGAGCATAGAGTACCTTTGATGAGGAGTGACATTATTTTNTTATGTAATATGTAATCTTAAAATCGGATATAAATTGGAACAACGTCTCATACACGCAAAAAGACACACATAATTTATTGCTACGTATTATGAGGAGCATAGAGTACCTTTGATGAGGAGTGACATTATTTTGAAGCACATAATTATATCCAAGTATTATTAGACCAGTCTTAGGAACCAAAAAAAAATACGTTAACCACCCCGAAAATTGATTGTCACAAAATATCACCACAAAATCTACTCACCGACATTTTGAAGTTTGATAAACTTTGAAAAGTGCACAGCACAATTAAAAAAAATTGGGGAAGAAGTCCTTTTATTCTCAAGTAGCAGTATGAACTGACTGATGACTTTCTGGACTTCAAAATACTGCGATTGCTATTTATATTATACCCACTTGGATATCGTAGGGACGTGATATGAAGTGCAATGAAAAATACTCTAGTCACTGTTCCGTTATCCATACTATTGTTTATAAATCACTGTCATTAGTTATTGGTTTTGAAACAATCAACGTACTATTAGCTCGTTGATTATGAGGAATAGTTACAAACAGATAACCTACAATAATTTTTATACTTTAGCAATTTCAGTTCCTGTATTACGAAGAATAAAAAAAATAAGCCTTTAAAAAAAATTGTTTTACAGGCAGTAACAGGTATTTTGTAGTAAAATCATTGGAATATCACAGTAACAGTTCTTTGGAACGGTTACTAATATTCGTTGAATGCCGTCGCCCATAATTTGTGGGGAATACCCGACATGCTTGCTTCGATTGCACACTTCCTACGATATCATTACTGTTATTTTTATGTATGTGTGTAGATGTAGATTTATTTTTGTTGAACATTTGTTGTTTTTGTTTCGTAATCTTCTTTTGCCTGTCACTAATTTCGGCTTTCTTCTAGGGCCTTTTACTGCTTCTACTTTTTAATATTGCCTGCATCTTTTAAATAGTCTTCTTTTACATGTAAAATCCACATTTTAAATCAAATAAATATTTAAAAACTACAAGGCCATATTATATACTAAAGGATATCCGAAAGGATCGAGTAAAGATATAATTTAGTCGAGATTTCGATACAAAATGCTCGAGTAAATTGAATATAGTAATTTTAGACGAAAAGTTGCATTCCACCAATCTAACTATAAAACTGAAAATAAAAAGACGGATTTCAGATGATAGCTTTGGTAGGTACCTACATAAAATTTATGATAACTTGTCGTTGAAATAGAAGTTTATGGCTTTAATAAGTGTCTTGTTTTCGTAGCGATCATTTTTATTAAATGCTTTTATTTAACTTCACTTGTATGTACATATGTATATCCTGGAATCTTGCAATCATTCACGTTGCCAATTTCTTCTTTAGTTTTTTAGGATCCAAATTGTAAAACGGGACCTTGTTACTAAGATTATACTGTCCGTCTGTCTGTCTGTCACCAGGCTGTATCTCGTGAACCGTGATAACTAGATAGTTGAAATTTTCAGAGATGATGTATTTCTGTTGCCGCTAAAACAACCCCATACAAGAAACATGTTTTTTTTCGGCTTATGGTACGCTGCGGATCGCGACCATAAACGACACGTCTCCCTTGTCACGTGGTATTCTGCAGTGTGCACCACTTTCCAAACAAACTACTTTTTGTTTCATAGAACTCGACTAGGTACTGAAACTCGACTAGAGTCAAGAGCAAACCCATATTAAATAAAAAAAAAAAAATCTGAAGAGGGGAATATGGGCGATTAAAACAATGTTATTATGTTATGATTATGATATTACGAGTAGGTACCTAGCATTCATGCATTTGTTTTGTTTTAAATTGTTGCAATGTTTAAATCTTATCAAACCGGATAGGTACTGCCATTTTATCAGCGATTGGAGTTGGTAAATGTATTAGTTATCTATACTTTATTATAGTATCAGAAGCTGAAGAGTTTGTTTGTTTGAACGCGCTAATCTCAGGAACTATCAGTCGGCTTTGAAAAATTATTTTTGTAGATGATGCCATATTCATGAAAGATGCTAAAGGCTAGGTATTCGGGAATGGGTAAATCCTAAATGGATGGGATATGCGCGTACGAATTCGCGGGCAAAAGCTAGGCTTACTATAAACCTACTATTATAAATGCGAAAGTTTTGCTGGATCTTTGTTATTCACTCACACCAGAATGGCTAAACGGATCTGGATGCAATTTTCCACAGATAATTTGGTCTGGATTAGCACATCCCTAGGGTACTTTTTATCCAGGGGGTATGTTCCCTTGGGATAGTTTCCGATGATCACGCAGGTGTAGCCGCTGACTGAAGCTATACAACGTGTAACAGAATAAACGCAATGCCTCTTAATTCATTATTGTGCGCATAACTCGACAAAATGTACTGAACAGCAGATTTTTTTTTCGCGATTTCGGGTTTGATCCCATAGTAAAAGTTGTTCATAATGATGAGTAAAATTACCCCTTAAGAGGTTTTGCGTTTATTCTATTACACGTGGTATATAGTTGCATATAAAGTGCAAGTCAGAGTCTTTGAATTTATAGTAGTTCTAGGACAACTCCTGGATCCACAACCGACAACCGTGTCCTGTCAGGATGGGTTTCCCTAAGGGCTTCCTCGCCGTTTATCAGCATAGCCATCCTGCTTTCGAACCTCGGTTAGTTACCACCGGGCCACTATTATTTTATCAATCAATCAGACTTGCTTTTTCCCAACTGTGTTCGGGTCGGCTTCAGCTCTAACCGTTTGCAGCTGAAATGCAATTCCTCCAGTTTGCCTGTACAATGTGCGACTGTTCGTCTGAGTTCCAAGATTCAGTTACAATGTTACTCCTTGGCAAAACTGATTTATATTTGGGCTTCCGATTGCCCGTAACTACTATCAAAAATTTACAAATGACAACCGTCACCAATGGTTTAAGGTTGATCCACAAACATACGGGCCGCGCCCAGGATGTGACCGGGCGGTGGTCCGTCCGAAGCTTAAAACAATATTGGTGCGTACATTTATTATTACGCATACGTCCGGGCCGTGCCCGAGACGTGTTGGACCAGGTTGTGACGGACCATGGCCACGTCATACATGTGAGGATGAGCCTATATCACAAAAATCTTTTTTGCCGCTCATTTATTCTTACTACCCCGACATTGGATTACACTCATCATATGTTCTAAATTGCATTGCCGTTGGAACCTTTACAGGCTGCACGAATGGTGCCAATTTCTCTGAATAGTAAGCCACAGACTGACGTGGCAGTATGCCAACTGACTAACTGCCTAATCCCTGTGCTGTGCCTTCCAACCCTGCGCCCTTTATATTAAAGTTAAATACCATGCCGCCTTTTCATAATGTGGCGTTATTTTAAGGGCTTTTAAGACGAAAAAGCAAGGGTTACTTTTAGGCAAGCGTTAAGCTACATCGTAGTCCAAATATTAGACGACACTTTTGGCGCAGTGGTTGGGCGATTGACTGCTGCGCTGAGTGACGCGGNCCCGAAAATTGATTGTCACAAAATATCACCACAAAATCTACTCACCGACATTTTGAAGTTTGATAAACTTTGAAAGGTGCACAGCACAATTTAAAAAAAATGGGGAAGAAGTCCTTTTATTCTCAAGTAGCAGTATGAACTGACTGATGCCTTTCTGGACTTCAAAATACTGCGCTTGCTATTTATATTATACCCACTTGGATATCGTAGGGACGTGATATGAAGTGCAATGAAAAATACTCTAGTCACTGTTCCGTTATCCATACTATTGTTTATAAATCACTGTCATTAGTTATTGGTTTTGAAACAATCAACGTACTATTAGCTCGTTGATTATGAGGAATAGTTACAAACAGATAACCTACAATAATTTTTATACTTTAGCAATTTCAGTTCCTGTATTACGAAGAATAAAAAAAATAAGCCTTTAAAAAAAATTGTTTTACAGGCAGTAACAGGTATTTTGTAGTAAAATCATTGGAATATCACAGTAACAGTTCTTTGGAACGGTTACTAATATTCGTTGAATGCCGTCGCCCATAATTTGTGGGGAATACCCGACATGCTTGCTTCGATTGCACACTTCCTACGATATCATTACTGTTATTTTTATGTATGTGTGTAGATGTAGATTTATTTTTGTTGAACATTTGTTGTTTTTGCTTCGTAATCTTCTTTTGCCTGTCACTAATTTCGGCTTTCTTCTAGGGCCTTTTACTGCTTCTACTTTTTAATATTGCCTGCATCTTTTAAATAGTCTTCTTTTACATGTAAAATCCACATTTTAAATCAAATAAATATTTAAAAACTACAAGGCCATATTATATACTAAAGGATATCCGAAAGGATCGAGTAAAGATATAATTTAGTCGAGATTTCGATACAAAATGCTCGAGTAAATTGAATATAGTAATTTTAGACGAAAAGTTGCATTCCACCAATCTAACTATAAAACTGAAAATAAAAAGACGGATTTCAGATGATAGCTTTGGTAGGTACCTACATAAAATTTATGATAACTTGTCGTTGAAATAGAAGTTTATGGCTTTAATAAGTGTCTTGTTTTCGTAGCGATCATTTTTATTAAATGCTTTTATTTAACTTCACTTGTATGTACATATGTATATCCTGGAATCTTGCAATCATTCACGTTGCCAATTTCTTCTTTAGTTTTTTAGGATCCAAATTGTAAAACGGGACCTTGTTACTAAGATTATACTGTCCGTCTGTCTGTCTGTCACCAGGCTGTATCTCGTGAACCGTGATAACTAGATAGTTGAAATTTTCAGAGATGATGTATTTCTGTTGCCGCTAAAACAACCCCATACAAGAAACATGTTTTTTTTCGGCTTATGGTACGCTGCGGATCGCGACCATAAACGACACGTCTCCCTTGTCACGTGGTATTCTGCAGTGTGCACCACTTTCCAAACAAACTACTTTTTGTTTCATAGAACTCGACTAGGTACTGAAACTCGACTAGAGTCAAGAGCAAACCCATATTAAATAAAAAAAAAAAAATCTGAAGAGGGGAATATGGGCGATTAAAACAATGTTATTATGTTATGATTATGATATTACGAGTAGGTACCTAGCATTCATGCATTTGTTTTGTTTTAAATTGTTGCAATGTTTAAATCTTATCAAACCGGATAGGTACTGCCATTTTATCAGCGATTGGAGTTGGTAAATGTATTAGTTATCTATACTTTATTATAGTATCAGAAGCTGAAGAGTTTGTTTGTTTGAACGCGCTAATCTCAGGAACTATCAGTCGGCTTTGAAAAATTATTTTTGTAGATGATGCCATATTCATGAAAGATGCTAAAGGCTAGGTATTCGGGAATGGGTAAATCCTAAATGGATGGGATATGCGCGTACGAATTCGCGGGCAAAAGCTAGGCTTACTATAAACCTACTATTATAAATGCGAAAGTTTTGCTGGATCTTTGTTATTCACTCACACCAGAATGGCTAAACGGATCTGGATGCAATTTTCCACAGATAATTTGGTCTGGATTAGCACATCCCTAGGGTACTTTTTATCCAGGGGGTATGTTCCCTTGGGATAGTTTCCGATGATCACGCAGGTGTAGCCGCTGACTGAAGCTATACAACGTGTAACAGAATAAACGCAATGCCTCTTAATTCATTATTGTGCGCATAACTCGACAAAATGTACTGAACAGCAGATTTTTTTTTCGCGATTTCGGGTTTGATCCCATAGTAAAAGTTGTTCATAATGATGAGTAAAATTACCCCTTAAGAGGTTTTGCGTTTATTCTATTACACGTGGTATATAGTTGCATATAAAGTGCAAGTCAGAGTCTTTGAATTTATAGTAG
>NDFZ01003861.1:0-12690 GCA_002192655.3 Mamestra configurata
ATATGCGTGTGTGTTAATGTGTAGATGATAAATGGAATGATCTCCGTGGGTCGTGCAGCCGCACCCACAGTGGTACCCACACCTACAACACTTGTACCAGCGTATCCCTATTCAGAGAATGTGGTTCCACCTACTACGGTTGCACAAGCATTGATATTCAATTCACAGGTAATCACATGATAACTGTCGCACAATGGAACCGACCGCACTGATGATTAAATGCATTGATTAATTTTATTTGTGGAAATTTCCTGGTTTTGCATATGCTACCGCTATTCAACTTGTATGGTCTGTTATTTGCATTCTGGTCTGGGATTGAATCGATATTTAAATAGCCAGGTTGTTGTCAACTGACGATACCTTTAAGTTTATTTATAGCAACAGCCGGGAATCGCTTAGAACGTTTCTGAACTCTTAAAGGCTGTATAATTATGTTAGTAAAGTAACTACGTAGGGATGTCACCCAGTACTCTTGCTCTCTGGTGTAAGCGAAGTGACAATTTAAATCAAAATTTCAGCTGAATTTCATCACGCGGCATCAAACTGAACGAATCGTTTGCCAAACATCCAGGACATTACATAACGTAATCAGATTTAGCAAAAGCAGTTTATGCACTAACAATGCGCCAAACAAACGATGTAGGTATTATTATAAATCAGATATTGTTTAGTTGAACATGATATATGGCGGCCATTTTAGTACCGTTTCCCACCGTTTTAGTAAGAGGGCCATCTGTTTTAAAGTTTCCTAAGCACCTATACCTAATGTTATAATAATATGGGTCTTGATTATTAAAATCAGTCGTGGGCAGCATGCTATTCAGCGCGCCTACGTATCTCTGTTCTACCTCCAATTTTGTCGTATCGTTTCGCAACGCCACACAATCCATGCCTGGCTGTTAGTACCAAATTCTTAACCCACAGAGTAACCCGTGGGCAGGTGGAAAGTGGACCGAGCCGATACTCGACTGTTATGCAACACATCAATATGGCATGCACCTTATTGGATGCGAAAGTTGACGGCACCGTCCTTCACAAGGCGATGGCATTTAGTCCAGCTCGGGAAGCCGTAAACCTAGTATTCTCTGCATTTTGGTTTTGCCTGACTACCCTCTGATTTCGGCCCCATATGTTTAGGTTTCCTACACCTTTTGAGAGAAATAATAGCAGCTGAAATTTTAATTCTAATATTTAAAGTTTGCAGTTT
The DNA here is from genome assembly GCA_002192655.3 of Mamestra configurata. Taxonomy (NCBI): domain Eukaryota; kingdom Metazoa; phylum Arthropoda; class Insecta; order Lepidoptera; family Noctuidae; genus Mamestra; species Mamestra configurata. Next base: position 1,208 of record NDFZ01003861.1, read on the forward strand.
ATATCTCATTGAATCAGGGGACTATCGAACATATGATATGAACGATAATATGATGTATTGAATGCTAGCTTAATAAGTAGCCAACTAGTAGGTATTTAAGTTTCCAGAAGCAATCAAACGTCTTACAGGGTAGATTGCGATCAACGTTGTGATCATATAGTACTTTGTTGTGATGTTCCAGAACAATCTACCTTAGCATAGCAACCCACATTCACCCACTAGTGACTAGGGCCTTCGTTAAAGCCACCTACATAGCTAACCAAGCCTACCGTCATCAGGATACAATAGGAAAACTATTGACCATGTCTAAGTCAACCATAAAATCGTTGAATTATACTTTATGACTTAATTTTAATGAGGTCTATTATGTTTAAAAGGCCAGGTATCCTTCAGTTGTTACGTTGCCCACGCCTCCGACTCAATTAGCAGTCTCAAGAGTTGTTATATTTCATAAAAACGAGAATAACGATTTGTTTACGCTTTGATATTTTTATTTCATTTGCCGTATTGCCGTAAACAGCAGTGCTGCCTACGCCCGTACCAGAAGTCCTTTATGAGTTCGTTATCAGAAGGTATATACCGTCGGCCCATGACTGAATTAATAAATAAGTACATTTACTTTGTAAAGTTTCACAATAAATATTCGACAGTTAGTGAATTTCATGAAACGTTGTTAATTAATTGCTTATTTATGCTTTCGATGGACTTTATTGTTTTTTTGCATCATTGCTTTTTTACATTTCGAAATTGTTTCACAATTATGCAAAACGTTTTCACCGGAACTCAAATTAATAAAATATCCTATTAAAATTGGTATCTAGGTACTTACTTTATCGGTTGCAAGAAGCGTAGNCTTTTTTACATTTCGTAATTGTTTAACAATTATGCAAAACGTTTTCACCGGAACTCATATTAATAAAATATCCTATTAAAATTGGTATCTAGGTACTTACTTTATCGGTTGCAAGAAGCGTAGATATAATAATGTACCTAGGTAGGTAGGTAGGTAAAACGCAAAAGAGAATTACCTAGATCTAAAAAGTTTCTATAATTATAGCCTGCGTTATTCTAAAGTACCTACTTATAAGCTATTTTACTGAAAGTTTCACCAAAATCCGTTAAGTCCTTTTTGCGTGAAAGAGTATAACAAACATCCATCCTCACAAAATTTTAGTAGTAGGATTCTCCACGTTTGGAGAAAGGTTTGTTACTGGTAATTATGTCACAATAATAAGATAGGTTTAAGGTAGTTGTAAGTAGGTATAGGTAAGATAGGTCTAAGTATAGGTAGATAAATATCTGAATTAATCTTAAACTAATGTTATGTAATGTAAGCCGATGTACCTACATACTGAAGAGACATGCATAAATTGAGTCTTTACTGTTATTGTAGCGTTCAGCTCGAAGCTCCAGGACCCATTAGTCCTGGAGCTTCGAGCTAAATGATAATATGACATCGTTAAATTTTTCTGAGAGAACCAACATGCATAATCTTAATTTGGTGGATGCAACATACTAAACGGAGACCCAAATACAGTCGGCATAAAGAATGGATGATAGAGCTGTCTGCGATCATGCAATTTGTCGTTTAGGTTAATTGGGAATGATTTCTGTGCCCTAGGTGACAGGAACAAGAGGAGGAGAGGAGTCAAAATTTTCCTTTAAGCGTAAAATCCGAAAACACTACTTAAAAGCTTGTCATTCTTAGTCGTTATTCGTCATGATTACTCTCTTAATCGGTATGATTATTATATATCATATTTATTAGTTTATTATTTTAGCATATATAAGTATTTTATTAGTATTATATATATTATCTGTATATTCTTTCCAAAATGTTAAAATTCAATTTGAATCTTATTTTTATTTTACACCTACCACAGTATAGTCTTTATAACCCAAAGGTTGACTGGTAGAGAATGCCTTGATGCATTAAGTCCGCCCATGTACCACTATTGTACATAAAGTTTAAATAAATAAATAAATAAACGTCTATCCTCTATACCTGGTTAAGTAGTCTAGAGAATTTAAGAATGACGTTGGTTATTAAGCTTTTTTTGTTTGAAGCCAATATATCAAGCTTCTAGTGATTATTATTGGATAACTACACTGGACAGCAAATAAACCGAGCCACCCGCTACCTAGGCACTCTAATTCGATTTTCTCAAAAACTAAAAAACCTACAATTATCAAAGTTGTACCTACAGAAAGTGCGTTTCATGGTGATTAAAATGAAAGGAAACTCATTGGGTTTAATCAATATTTCAGTGTTTATTAAGGATTTTACAAAGAAGAGTCGTTTTCCAGTCGTGACAATCGTTAGTAATGATAAAGTAAAAAAAAAAATTAAAGCCAAAAACAAAGATAAAATCAAAAAAAAAGTTTTTGATCAATATTCCGTATTCCCTCCCCTTGCTCGGATAACTGCCAGCATCCTTGTATTCATCGACCTTACGAGCCTGACGATAAAATCTTGAGGAATTGTATTCCACTCCTCTTCAATTGCGATTCGCAGCTCTGGAAGCCTTGTTGGAGCAGGTACCCGGGCTCGAACCCGACGTTTCAGCTCATCCCATAAGTGTTCTATCGGATTCAAGTCCGGGCTTCGAGCTGGCCAGTCCATCGTACGAATGCTGACGTCGCGTAGATACTGGGTCACCACATGAGCAACATGAGGCCGTGCATTATCATGCATCAATTGCATATCCTGTCCGATATATCCTGCGTAAGGTACCACATGGTCTGCGAGGATTTCAGTAATGTAGCGATGAGAAGTCAGTCCACGTGTACGGCCCGTCGGTTCGATGAAAACTAACGCTGTATGTGCTGTTAACGAGATGCCGCCCCAGACCATTACAGATCCTCCTCCATAAGCAACAGTTTCCTCGATGCAACACTGAGAATAACGTTCTCCAGGGCGACGATATACTCTCTGACGTCGATCACTTCCATGTAGACTCACCCTGGTCTCATCAGTGAAGAGTACATTACTCCACTGCTCTAATGTCCAATCCCTATGCTCTCGAGCAAATTCAAGTCGTGCTCGACGGTGTGCTACCGTTAATGCTGGGCCTGTTGCAGCTCTTTTTGGGGTCAGGTTCCGTTCAGCAAGTCTCCTTCTGACGGTATCTGAACTTATGACCACTTGGCGTTCGTCACGCAGACTTTGTTGGACTTGAACTGCGTTGAGGTGGCGATTTCGCAGAACAGTAAGGTGGATATAACGATCATCTGCTGCTGATGTAGCCCTAGGTCTGCCCGTACCTGGACGGCGATCGAATGCTCCAGTCTCTAGGTATCGTCTGTAAACTCGTTGCACCGAAGATCTGCTGATTCGAAGCCTTCGAGCGACTTCACGTTGCGCAATGCCTGCTTGAAGTAATGCTACAGCTTGAGCTGCTTCCTGAGGTGTTGTATCCATTATTAATCGAAAAAAGTAGCAAAAACACACGCGTCTGAGCAAACGATGGACAAAAACTAAAGAAATGATAAGAAATATCCGACTATCCTCATTGTAGAGAAAAAGAACGCTAATTTCAAACTCTGGTGAAAACAGAGCAAATCGTTAGCATTGTGTTTGTTGCTTGATTACAATGTGAGTTGACGGTACTTTCGAATTAATTTGTAGTCATTTTAATCACCATGAAACGCACTTTTTGTAGGTATAACTTTGATAGTTGTAAGTTTTATACTTTTTGAGAAAATCGAATCAGAGTTCCTAGGTAGCGGGTGGCTCGGTTTATTTGCTGACCAGTGTAGATAACTAGACGTTTTTGAACAGAAATTGCAACTTTCAAAATGGGAATCCGTAGGACAACGTTCTCAATCGGTAGCATCAATTATGCATCGCGAGTACATCCACCGGGCCGGGACGCATTTAAAAGTCGTGAATGATGTATTGCGAACGATATGGTGCGTTGAGTTCAGTTCAGAGTGCAGGAGGCGAGTTGGGGCACTTCCTGCGGTTGCGTGACACGCGCCCCCCTTATCGTGTTCATTGATAGATTTATCTGGACGAGGTCGAGTTGTCCGCTCCTCGATCCGCACAGCGCTCTAGTCACGCGCGCACTCTCGCGCAAAACATCACGATTCACGTAGCATTCGTACTGCGCAAACTACGCAACTCCTTAGCAGGCCTTCGCAACAGTAGGCATGTCAATGCTGAGAGATTTAGGTAGAGGCAGTCCCTTCTGAAAATTAATTACTATCTGATTGCAGTCTTTCAACAGAAACAATCTAAAAGTAATATTTATAAACGGAAGGCCGACGCTGCCACAAACAGTGTGCTGTTGTCATTCAGCGAAATCAGTTTCCGCGAAAAGGACCTCCCCATTTGGTGAGCGATGAGCGATGTCGTGCTGACTCGTGCTACATCCAATCCATATATTTATGAGATGTTATGTATGTACCTACCTAAAATTGCATCTCTATATTTTACTGTACAGTAATGTTTATTTTTGCACAATCATTTCTTTGTCGTCATTTTTAAATATCGAGGCTAGTCAGTTCTTTTTTTCACAATTCACTCAACATTATCTTTGGCAAAAAAAAAAAACAAGACTGGCGCCACGTTGATAACCAACTACTCAAGTTTTTTAAAAGCCCATCGTATTGGCTTTTAAGAGAGATAACGTTAATTCTTTTAGAGCAACGGTATCTCATTGGGAGCCCTTAAATCGATGCTTATCTCTGAAACTGTATCCGGATAGCAGATTTTTTTTATGCCCATTTGGCACGTGTTTTGTCGTATTGTTTGAAAGCCGGGTGTCGTAAAGATCGTTTGTTTCGACATGATAGTGACGTGTTCGTACCTAGAAACGATGAAAGAGGAGAACCGCTTCCTGTATTCAAGGAGTAGGTGTAGGGTATCGGCACACCGTCGCCGGCGCTGTCTAGCGGACTGTACTTACAGCAACCTACGTGCAACGGGACACCGCTATTGCTAACCTAACGACTGCTGACGACTTATAATTTTCTGTCAATGTTCTTTGAATCTTTACAGAGTAAATATACAAGGTTTAGATAACGCTTACTTATATACGATTGTGGACTATGGACTTGACTGCAGGAAGAGGCTGCGATGAAAATGAGTAACGCGTCGCGTAGGAAACTATGACTTCAGCGGTTAAATTGACGAAATGGTTGAACGTCACCCAATTAATATGATCTTAACAACAGTTATATAACTAATAAAATTATCTCCAATTAGCGAATCGTCCGTCATCGCATGTTAAGAAAACGTTTTGCGTCTGATAAACGTTTGAAAGTGATAATTTTAATGAATGAAACCAAAGCACATTTGTTCAAGGTCGGTGTTCGGGACGTGTTTTTAAAGAGTGGTATAAATAGATGACGCACCGAGAGGAGATCCGGTGTGTGTGCTCAGTGTGCTGGTGGTAAGCAGTGGCACAGTTTGTTCGTGGGGAGTGTCACTCGCGGTGCGCAGACGCCTGCGCCGCGTGGAGCGCGCGGCCGTTCGGCGGCCGACTGTTTCAGCTCGCCACACTCAATGCTCCCCATTCATTCGCACGCATGAATGAACGACGTTTAGCACGTGGCCGAAAAAAAATATACTGAAACTGTCGTCTAGCACGACGGTAATATAGAACCGACCTTGTGGCTAGACTGTAATAAGACCTACTAGTTTCAGTAATACTGCCAGGAAAACTTACAGGGAAAACTGGTTCAACTGAGTCTTAATGTTATTGTAATGCAACATCCAAATTCCAATGAATGGGTGATATGATATAAATGAACACAGCATTAAAAATGTTATTATTTAACACATGATCTTTCGAAATTAAAAATAAATATTTCTTATCAGTTTATACTAAAGAAGATTCTTTGGGTTCATGTTAGTTCGGTTATAATTGCTGAATTAAATCACATAGTTTATTACAAATTATGTGATTATGAGCTAGCTTATTAAAATTGCTAGCTCATTTAAGCATTTAGGCGTGATTGTTTAACAAAAATCCAGAATTTTAAATTTATAATCTAGTAGGAATATTTTGCACAGGTAGCTAGTGTGGGTCTCCTGAAAAAATTAAATGCTTGTAGCGTCATTTAGGTACCTACTTGTATAAATGGAGCTAAAACTTGAATAGGTACTATTTCGTTTAAAAGGTTGTTCTCACACAGATAATTATCATAAAATCTAATAGTAGACATGTGTCTAATATGAGTATGTACTTAGATAAGTTCATCAGTTTGCCCAGCCTTGTTCCAACTAAACTAGGGTCGACTTCCAGTCTAACAGGATCAAGCTGAATAGGTATTTTGCATGCAGCGACTGTCTACCTGACCTCCAGAACCTAGTAACCGGATAACACGAAACCCCTTGGAAATACTGGTTTCAGATTTCTGGTTGGTGGTTCGGAGTATCCGTAACAACTGACAAAGATCTTCAAATTTAATTTATTTATGTATCCTCATATTTCCAACTAAATTTTAAAGAGATCGCCAATAGTGCAACGGTCCCATTTAGGCCCACGTTCCGTTAATAAATAATGTTTGCTAATAGGTAATTTTTGGCTTATCCCGTATTAGTTAAATATTTGTTTTAAACCAAAACAAATGAACACAACATAAAATCCCGACAAAAAAAAACACAATTATTACTTAAATCACCAATACTTACGCACTAATGATCGTTAATGTCACAGATATCACTTAAAACCACTGAACTTTCTATTTCAACGACTTCACACACTTCACTTATAACGAGTCACTCTCCAGGCTAGGCGTCGCGGCAGCGCGCGAAACTGTTGTTCCTACCATGAGGAAGTCCGATGAGCTTTGAACGGGACAGTTCCTGATCGGGAGCTACCAGGCCCGCGCATGCGCCCCGTGCTCCGGGGCGTGACCTAGACCCTGAAAACACCACCCCCTCGCCCACGCAAACCATGTTTCCATGGATACGGGCTCAAAAAACTTCCAAAAAAACCGCTAAAAACATGCAAAAACACCCCTGAAAAACTAACGTGATTCAACAGCAATTAAAAATCTTGACATTTTTGTGGTTCGCTTTTCACAGTCCACTTCTCTTGTCCAAGGAATAGTCGATGCAAAATACGTCATACGGAAGCGCAGCGAAGAAAGTAGATCGGTGCCTACATTGGTGGCTCCACCCAATCAACGACGCTGCTAGCCTCGCATTGGTGTTTCCTAGAATGGTATGAGAAATGATGACCTTCTTGATGAATTATTGACGACAAACAAGACCTACCTAGATAGTATTGCAGCCTATTAAATTTGCATGGCCAATAAAAGAACTGTGGCTACATACGTAAATAACGTAGATATATAAACCAGCAGCATAAATAGTACAGGTACATAAAATATAGTCCATTTTTTAAACTTTTATCTAAATGTTAGGAGCCTGCGAAGAGGAAAATAAAAATATGTTGCCTGAAATGTATTCTGCCGTAGATCAATGATAGCGAAGCATACAATTTGAGCGACAGATGTACATATATAGAACACAGACAGATGCAGGACTTATCTACAGGTTAAGAAGAAATGTTGTGTCATTATATCAGCCGAAAGACGTCTATTGCTGGACATAGGCCTCCCCAAGTGTCGCCACAACAACCGGTCCTGTGCGTCTCGCATCCATCAGCTACCCGCGACCCTCACCAGGACATCTTGTGGGAGGCCTTCCAACGCTACGCCATCCGGTACGCGATCGCCACTCTAGAACTTTTCGGCCCTATCGACCATCTGTTCTGCGAGCAATATCCACTGGTTCACACAACAAATGTTGTGTAACTATTAAAAATTCAAGAAGCTCATAATCTGGCACATTGCCTCTACTCTGACTGATGCCAGAATTCAAGAGCGAGACTACCAGCGCAGGAATTGATTTGGCGACAACGATGAAAAGTTTAAAGTTAGTTCAATCTGCGCTAAAACTAACAATGCCGCAGTTTCTGCCGTAAGTAGAGCGCATTCGTTTTTAAGTACCTAACACACGAGCTGTCACCTACCAACATACCCACAAAATAATAATAATTGCTATCGATCCAGGCAGACCTTACGACGTTTTTTGCATGTGAAGATAAGGGCAAGGTAAATAAATTGAAAATGATGTAACGAGTTTGATGGAGACTAACTAGACGAGCTTTTATCACAATTCCTACCGCTCTGGAACCCTACCTAAGGATATCAATACAACCTTCTTATATTTAAGAAGGTAATAGAGCTCTCCCATTAATATAACGACCTAGGAACTAATGTAAGTATCTTAAGTTAGCTAACTTAATGCCTTCCGCGTAACAACGGTTAAGTATGATTGTGCATATTAATTTATCATGATTACTGTATAAACAACTTCCCGAAACCAATGTTTTGAAGAAATGCAAAGGTACATAGTTTCGAAAATGATAGAACAGAGAACTACAAAGAAAATATGTTACCGTCCAAGGTTTCGGTATCTGGTTTTTGGCCATTGAAAATGAAAACTAAATTAATCACATAACGACCCAAAGGGCAGGTAAAAGTCTAGCTTCCTAATTATTCTGAAGCTCACTAGCAACAAACTGTTTTTATTATTGAGAAGGCAGTTTTCTTCAGTCATTAATTAGAATAGTAGGTAACAATGAGACACTTGTTAGATGTCTCATGAAATCGATGATTCAAACTGTGATGATTGAGTCTAGAATGAATATCTTGGACTTCCTGCTTTTTAGTCCGTGGAACACTTTATGAATTGTTATCCTACACGCTGATGGCAATTGAAAGGCATAGCAAAACAAATAAAATAATCACAGCACCGAACCTAATGACTTGGTCATACCTACCCATGAATAAAATTCTCTATTTCTAACTACTCATCAGTCCCCGCCCAATCTAACGTCTACATACGCTTTTACACTTAATTTTCGTTACAGCCCGAAATCATCCAGTGCAGGCTATACCTACCTACCTAGGCCTTTGTTTTCTTCCGCCATACTACCCTGTTACGTACGTCTATCACCTGTTTACTTAAGCATAAGGAAAGAGTTGTTTGAAGAAGCTATAATTAAGTCTGAACAGCGTGTGTTTAACATTTAAATCACGGATAGGCACCTACTACCAGATATCATAAGCTTTTCCCGCTGCTCTTGGGTTTCTGTCATAGCTGCTTCTGCTAAGTTTTAGCTGATGAAGCTTGTGCGTGACTAGAGGCATAAATAGCCAGTTTTTGTCATCCTTCAATGATTACCAATTACTTATGATAACTTGTGGGTCAACGTCCTTCCGCCCAAATTTAATCTAATGGCCCAAAGTTACGTTATATCGTCGATAATGATTGCCAAAACCTTGTAACTAGGTATCGTAACATCGTAGATAGGTTTTCCTTCAAAGACCTAAGTAATTTTGTTGGTGCTTTTGTTTGTGTAGGTGGCATAGATATCTCGTGAGAATCTAGATTCTGTCTTTGTTTCTTACGCCTAGCTGAAGAATATTCAGTTATATCTACCGTTCGATCTTTAGTCAAGAATAGAACAAGAGTTTGACTGTTAGAAATTTCTTAATTATAACCGGGGATTGGAACCGTGCCCAATAAATAACAATAGGATTTGATACCTATCTACATATATCCTATATTAACAGCTCTGCTGTTGAGTTACGAAACCTTTGTGGTAAGGCTAGACTGCGAAACTGAACTGTGTTTGTGTTGATTTCAACCTTAAATGTACTTCAGGGATGGTAAGTTTTTCATCAGAAGACTAATTCTCGTACTTTTTTCTTATGGCAACTATTCCCGTACTCGTATTTTCTTAGTTAAGGGTTAAAACCCGTTCAAATTCAAGACTTATTATCATCTCGGCGATAATTAATGTCAAAAACTTGTCAAAATGTAGGGAAATTATTAGTGAGTTTTTGACAGTTTACGATTGCGATGCGAATCCAAAAACTCCTTAACCTTTTGAAAGCCAGAGCATAAGCGCATTGGCGTGCCCCCGACGCCAAGCCACAAATTCGCCGTACCTACTTATTGTCACATAATATGTGACGTTTTGCGTACAGGGCACGCGCTCGTCAAGTATACGTGACAATGACGTTCAAAAGGTTAAAAATAGGAGAACTGCCCCTCTGGCTACGTAATTGACGCAAACAGCACGGATTTTACACAACCAGTCTCGAATTGAACACGGAAAGGAAAATACGCTGGGTAGGTAGGTACCCCTCGTGTTTTCCAATAGTTCTTGTTTTCTCATCAAACAGATTTTCTTTACCTACTTCATTAGTTCACCTATACTTAGGTATCCTATAACTTCTAGGAACTTACCCTTGTCTTTGATTGTAATTGTGGTGAAACGCCTTTTCCCAGGCTTGCCCCAGTCTCAATACTTTCACTATGGATTTTACTAAGTTTTACTTGGGTCTTGGGTTTTAATGCATTCAAATGAATTAGATAGCTAATAAATAATTCGTAAGTTGGAGAAAAAGTTGAAGTAGTTTTACCAGGCAAAATAATACAAGGAAAATTTTTATTACTTTGTAATTTAATAAAAGTTCTTCAATATAAGAATATGTCCGATTCCATCTATATAATACAAAGCGTTTCAAAAAGGGAAAAATACCTACGTATAAAATACAACCTCCATGGACTTCTTTCCGATTACCATCACGTTCAGTACTCGATCCCTGTATGTACTACATACGAGGAAAATATTCCAAACCGCATTCAAATTTCAACGAAAATATACTTTTTTCGTACAATAGACGACCTCCTTTCTAACGGATAGGTAGACAGTGCCCCTAGTGGAGTGAACAGTAGGTATCGTAGCTACTTATATTTATTAAGACAGTGAATATTAAAACTTTTTATCTACATCAGAAGCACCGTACGAAGGTATATCCTCACAACGACATTATTGACATCGAGATCGTTTATTGCACTACTTGACGTTATAATTAAGACATGAAAAGATTTCTCATTATATTTATTTACATAAAACTACAAAAATTTATTGTAAACAACTCATGTGAACATTTTATGTACAAAGGATCATTCTTCATCAAGAAATATTCTTTAAAATTAACTGAAGACAGATTGGTAATTTTTATAAAATTTTACATCCAGCGTCCAAAAATCCTTTCGTTCCAACCAAATCATAAGAACACGTGGCGTTGATAAAAAATAAATAAACATGTATAATACTATTTACAATGCGTCTCGAAGTATGAGATATTCGACAATTTTGCCATTCATGATACGGTAGTTACAAGACTTGGCAGTAGGTAAATCATCAGATAAGATAAAATAAAATACAAGGCTTAGCCGTGACATTGACATTCGCATTTTCCCACCAATATGTTTAAAACAGTTTCGGATAAATTCACGTTAATATTACAAAAAAAATGATAACAAAATGTGGAGCGGTGAGATTCTATTATACAACGGAGAGGGGACTAGGGTTAGATGGAACAGACAAAGCTTTGACGAAATGTATCTACGTCGTAATATATTAATTGGAGAGCTTCACGTGTGG
>NDFZ01003861.1:13487-39773 GCA_002192655.3 Mamestra configurata
TTCTTCAGCTCGACCATCAGCTGCCAGTCGGTCTTGATGAGGTCGTCGCGGAAGTAGTCCTTACACGCGTCGATACTGGCACGGGATATCTGGAACAATACAAAGGTGCTCAATAACTCACCGTAATCGTTCTAGAATGCAAAACTTCCGTTGTCCTTGAGGGCTAAAATTCCTAGTCTTTGCAAGCCCATCTACCAAGATCACAATCATACAAACAACAATCATAGCAAAAAATTGGACTGAATGAGGTATAAACTGAACCTTTGTATTCTAATTGTGTGCATGAAAAATATATCCTCGTATTTAATATAAAAACATTCAAGACATCATTAAACTCAACTAGAATAACTTTAACGATCTTTGTCACTAATTTAGATGTATAAATGCATTGCAGAGCCTAAACCAACATTATATAAACAGTATTCAGAATGCCCGTTATAACGGTTAAAACCATTTATATTTAGCATAATAATAGGTCTCATAAATAATTTCGCGGGAAAAAGTTAATTGAAACCAAATTATAAAACTCGTCGAACGTCACAATTAATTAAAAAATTGCAGAATTTGATACCAAGACATCCGTAAAAACTGGTTCGAAGCGAGACCAAATCGAGACACCTTCGAAGCTAAAAATAGCGACTCCATGTTGAATGTACAAGTGGTTCATTCAGGTCGACCCAGTTTGGGGCGCATCGATTCAGCACTCCGGGGTGAATGGGGGTTTGACGTCATAGGGAAAATAGAACAGGTTGTGCAAGCAAGAAATTGGGTCACAAGTACCCCTCGCCCCTCTGGCATGGCGGCGACGACCCCGGTGCAGCCTGCCCGGGCCTCGAGCTTACGACATTGGATCCGGCTAGGAAATCATATTAACAGCCGCTGGAAAATATGGGAAAATTGCGGTGTGTATTTTTAGTCTGAGGGACGGGCCATAAATAAGACGTGCAAGGTGAAGACCCGAAGGTCAGGCAAATTTATATAGGTATTGGGTGCTTGGGAAAATTAAATTTTATAGAAATAAAGCTTATTGATTAATCATTTTTTTCGATGCTCTATTGTGTTAGGTAGTTGTAATTTTATACATTTTCTATAACTTTCTAAGATTTCTATTGTTATGACAAGTTATATTGTCGATCCATAAAATACACGACAATTTAAAACGAGTAAAAATTAATCCAAAGAATATTTGATGATATCACTGAACCTTTAACTAAACACTTGAATATGCACGAACTTTTCTTAAGTGGTCTCAGTCGGCAGATGAACAATGTGAGTCCCATCAATGAAACCGCACAGCAAAATATCAATGGCGCTTTTAGAATGGGCCTGACCCGGTCACCGCGCCTGTGTGCGTTCCGCCAACACGATACGTCTGTGTGGCTCCTTGCGACTGTACAGAGAGTACGACGAAACGCATGGCCCTTCTAAAATGTGTACAAGTACCAAGTGTTATAAAGTACCCAGCACTTTGTGCGATGTTTCGTTATGTCGATTGTAATCATTAAATGTCTGCAACCTTTGAGTTGAGTGGCTGTTTCGTGTTCAAATTCTTGTGAGGTTTTCCTCGATTTCATAATACTCGTAGTATAATGTTGTACATAAACAATACTATCAAAGTATATTTTCAGGTTCAGTTGAGTTAAAAATATCAACGAAAAAAGGCAGCAACTCTCAGAAAGCCTTGAAATAATTAAGAAAAGCGAATTCTAGAGTAACAATTAAATAATACATTTGAGTCGTAAACAGCCGTAAACGAAATGAAGAGCCAGAATTGCGACACACAACACCAGTCATAAACGTTACTCATTACACGTCTAGTGACATCAATGTAATTACAAAACGACACAAGTCCTGCATCACGATGACGTTCCTCTCTATTTGGACTTGGAAAGTTTTACGTGATCCCTGTCCAGACTTCAAGGAGGAAAACTATAAATAAGACGCAAATGGAAGGCTACTTATAGGGGACAATCAGTTGAGCAACTTATCGACCAGTGTAGATAGCATCTATCTCGAATGTGTAAGCAGGCATAAAATTGTTGTGTAAGAAATTGAAATGAATTTGCGTTTGCCAACAACTACTATTTCCCACGTCTACGAATCAGAACACCAGTTTCATTCACGAACTTGTCCCGGATGAATATCGAGGGCAGAGGTAGATGGAAACTTCTACTTTAAGTTTCTCTTGATTGGCAGCACTATTTCCGAGTTAAATTGGATGACAATAGCGAAATCACCGATGAAAAATGCAAGAAAAGAATAAGAAAATCCTCTAAAATATCTAAATGACCTAACAAATGTGTTTATTTTCTATTTAAACTCTTCAAAACACATAATGAGTATAAGAGTGACATCAAAGTGATTCAATTCATACAAGTGGTCAAGAGATCGTATGGAAAACTATGACGTCATAAAGTATCCAAAAATACACCGGCCTTCGCTCGGTTGACGGAAAATCGTCGAGTTCACATTGAGTGCTTTTATATTGTGCAAAGGAAAGATTGATGTTTTCCACTAATCGAAAACAAAACAGGAAGCTTTTTATATAGTGTTTAGAGGTTTCAAAGTGAACTGACGCCAGTATCATTCGAGGAAACTCGAGAAGACATTGCTGCTTTATGTATATCTAGGAGTAACGCAATATGTTTGCTCCTAGACGAAATAAGAATGAAGCAATATCTTGCAACACGACATGTGTATTTCAATTAAATGTCCCATGTGATTATTGCGTGCTCTTAGTTCATCTTGTCCGTGTGTTCACGAGTATCTTACTAAGTAACGGTTACAAAATTAAATACCCATTGGTGCAGCGAGTGATTCCAATGTCTTCCTCATCAGACCAATGTATTCTTTTGTTTCTAAATGTAACGTATAACAATTTGTGACTTCATAAGACAGTAAACTAATTAATGATATGAAAAATGTTTCCTTCAACCAATTCAAGGTATAATCCTCACAAAATTAGGTTATAATATTATTCTCGTGATCGCCTAATATTTAAAAAAAGAACAACCATTTTTCAAAAAGCCGTGTTTCATGTCACAGAGCGTTTTCTGACACGTTGTATAATTTAATTCTTGTAAAAAAGTAAAGAAACGAGAAAAATGTAATCATAAACAAACTTGGAATATCTGGCGTGAGAGCAAGCTTAGCAACAGACCGCTCGTATATTACTGATATCGTATAACTGCAACATCTATAGCCCAGCTTCCCCTCGACCTAGTGACCTGAGCATCCCCCCGGCCGCCCCCCGCTGCAGGCGATCAATGGAGCCGCGAGCCCCCCTTCACCATTGATACTAACCTTCTACTTGCATTCATACAATGCTTTAGTAGGTATGAATGAAAATCCTTCAATGAGTTTCTTTACGTTAGTTCTGTCGGCCGCGGCTCTTATCACACTAACATAATGTGATACGCACATTCACAAAATGCACGTCGACGCATTTTGTTGAATTCGTCGTGCAGAACGACGTACGAGTTTAGAATATACATCGTATCGGTTAGAAAGGTCGATGCTATGAACATAATATGATACGAGAATAAATAGACTGCTATTTTCTAACTGAATGGACACTGATAAATGAATACTAATGTTTGTCACATTACGGATTGATAACTTTTATCTGCAAGCAGACTTAGGTATTCTACTGGAGCCATTTAATGACTGTGTCACACGGTTCCAAATTATGTATGTAAGAGTATGTATGTATCGTTCACGTTCACAACACGACTAGAATCGATTCTAATACAAAGTCAGTGGGAACCGCTTAGAACTACTAATAGAAATAACGTATTCGATGTTCTGATACTAAACCGAGTTTATCGGAAATCCTGAGCCATTACGAGGTAAACAGACCATCAATTAAACTGATATCTTTCAAAAATACACGTGTAGAGAAACGTTATCGAACGTCTGCTAATATAGCATCATAGTAACTTGCTTCTTGATATTCAGGAGACGAAGCGACTGACGCTGCTTGTTTTTATTAGCAGATCAACATGTAAACAGTCGGGTGTTAGTATTCATGCTTTTTGGTCATATCACTGAAGCGCTAACATGCCAGATTGGCAGTAGCCGACTGCTGTTGCAGCTTCTGTTTATACATTACTATCAATAGTTGATACAATGTGAATGAACACCGAAACGCAACAAAACGTATACAATCACGAGTCGACACAGCGCTTCCGTTCTTGTCTAGAATACAAATATTTTCACACAACACGGGCCAGGGAGCCATCACGAGAACACGATACATGATTTATTTGTTTAGTTTCTGTTCGCCTTCCAGCTTTTTAAAGGAAAATATCGATGAATTCCATTAGATTCATTGTGTTTTCGTGAATATTAGTGCCTCAAATTTATTGAACATTTCTGAGAATTATTCACGTTCATGAATGAATTGGTTTCAGAATTTGAGGAAAACCTAATCCAATACATACGCAACATGCATTCAAATACATCGATAACTATGTATATCAGTTTGCTAAACTTTATTCAATAGTGCCTGGAAATCTGAAACTTCGACTTCCCATACAGTCACCAGTCAAGCAAGACATGCCTAGGTAAATAATCCTCTGTGTCGAATGCAATGCGTTCTAATAATAGCCGTATCAATCCGTGCCATTTGTCTATAGAGCTAAAATGGTACCGATATCTTGTGCAATGCGCAACCCATTCATTAAAGCGTCACCCGTGACATAGCGGGCTCAACACACGGGCCGACCGCTCAAGACCGCCGCTCAAACGTAGGCGTTTTTGACGATTGATGTACGAGTGCTAAAAGAATTCGTAATATCTATAAAACTTTCACACGTCATGTGAAATGTATTGTTTATTTTCATTGCAATATCAGATATAAACTTTTTTGTTAAGTGTTTTAGAATCTAGATCTGAATCGCGTTCTAGGTTATCGTGTTACTTTCAAAATATTTACTGTGTTGTTGCGGAGTTTATTCTGATTCATACGAATTCTTCAGGTAATTCTTGGTAGTATAATCTTTTCTGATCATATAAAAAAAACGTTTTACCCTAACAGTTTATATTTAAAGTCACTGCAGTTATTATAACCGCCCGTCTGTATTGTGTCTTGGGTGTCTACCAAGTACCAACAGATTAATCAATTGGCGACATCAATTTGTAGTTATAATAGCCACTCCATTGTCCTTTAGGACTTAAATTAAGACTTTCTAAATCGAAGCTTTGCATTTAAATCTGGTAAGTACATTAACATTTAACTAGGGATGCATTGTGTAGGTGCTACGTTAGAAGAAATTAATGTATGGCAATCAATATCAATCTAAATAAATTTCTTACGTTACTGATGACTGAGTGACTGACAGACAAGCCGAAACTACTGGTCGTAGAAAGCTGAAATTTGGCATGTGGCTTTCCTACACTTCTTAGGGGAGCTCTAAGAGAGATATCCCGAAATTCCTACGGGAAAGGGAAAAAACAGGATATGCGCGTACGTAGTCGCGGTCAAAAGCTAGCCATTACTAAAATTTCTTCTACCATTGTCTGTAATCTTGGATTTTTATTATTCTATTTTTATGATACAAAAGGAGAACGAAGTCTTATACTTTTTGGTTGGGTGAGAGTGCTGAATTATACAGAAAATGGATTCCAGCGGTCTTCGCCCTGGATGACACAAGGAAAACAGATAAAGCCCCCATTTTAAAACACCAAAATAAAGTTTTTGTAAATGAAATCCCCTAGACAATCATGTTTTTCTGTAGGTACTGTAGTAGAGCATCAGAACCTCTGTAGAGATTTAGGACCCGCTATAAAAGCATTAAAAATACTTTTATTATATAGAAATATCTATCGTATAAACTTGCAAATACGAGTA
This sequence comes from Mamestra configurata, assembly GCA_002192655.3. NCBI lineage: Eukaryota > Metazoa > Arthropoda > Insecta > Lepidoptera > Noctuidae > Mamestra > Mamestra configurata. The sequence continues at coordinate 19,339 of NDFZ01003861.1, forward strand.
TTATTTTAAGTAGTTATATATATCGTCATTCCAGCACACTTTCTATTGAAGGTCCTCAGCTGCCCAAAACCTCACTCCTTACTCTTCAAGTAATTTCACACCATGGCACAGTTGAATGATAATTCTGGACGGAAGCAAGCGCGCACCGTCTGCCCTGCCATCTATTACTTAACACATAAACTGTTAGCGCAATTTTCATTCATCACCGGCGCCCGTTNGTCATTCCAGCACACTTTCTATTGAAGGTCCTCAGCTGCCCAAAACCTCACTCCTTACTCTTCAAGTAATTTCACTCCATGGCACAGTTGAATGATAATAAAATTCTGGACGGAAGCAAGCGCGCACCGTCTGCCCTGCCATCTATTACTTAACACATAAACTGTTAGCGCAATTTTCATTCATCACCGGCGCCCGTTCACATATCGTCGTCATAAATATTTTGCAACGATAAAACTATCAAGAGAGCACGTTGATTCATTGACTTGTATTGTAATTCTGATTGACTGGGCTTCTGGAAAATCCTGATACGTTGAATTGAATTTTCCTTATGAATCATAATCGTATTTTTTTCCGTGTATTAAATTGAATCGTAGTGGTAATCATGACAAAATGATTTATCACTACGATAACAAATCGTAGTGATAAATCATTTTGTCATGATTTTACCGAGAATTAAGGAATATTATCAGGATAAGTTTGTAAATATCTGCCATCAAGTTCGCGGCGTATACAGGGTGGCAATGGCAATTGTTTTTCAGGTGGGCGTGTATGGAAAAATCCAAAACTATGAGAAATAACGAAAAATGGAAAATAGTAGAGTCTCAGGTCAGATCTTGATGAAAACTAAAACTGCGTATAGACTTGAGTTGTCAAGTATACAGGTACTTGATAGCTCAATATGGTCTCAAGTTATTGAGGAAGCAGCCGTGTCCAGTATAGGCATCTATTTTTCGTATCCAGTTTATTCTTGTTGCATAATCATAAGTAGGTCATAATAATATATGCCCCAAATCTGAAGAATAGCGTGATTTTGGGCGATAGAGCGTTTTCCTCAACCATTTCCGGCCACGTGTGGCTGCTAGAATTTAGAAACACGTGTCACCAAATTCTCGGAACTTGGGATCACAAATTGCTCTGTATGTCAATGTCGTCAAAGTGTGGGAAAATCCTCCGTCTGGGAAGAACAGACATTATGTCGGATTCCTACTGATTACAACCGTACTTTTACCTACCGTGACCATGAGCGGCAGGTCCAGGATACAAATAAATTCACGCGCCAATGGGGGGTCCATTGAGGTTGCACGTCATAACAGAAAAGAATGGTCGATGTACATCGCCAACCACTTGATTACGGAACGGAAACCTAGCAATATAACTAACTAGAAAAAATCTATTTAGTCACTGAGTTACCTATTGGACACATATTTTTTCACGTATCTACACATAATTAAAAAAATGAAGCATTGGGACTTTTTGATGTGAAACATCTATAGCCGCGGGTAAAACCGATTGTTGGCGTGGCAACGCATCTATAAGACACTATGGTATATATAAATAGTCTATATTATTATGTATTTTTTTCACTATGCCATATTTAGTTCCAGTCGTAATCTGTTCTTTTATACATTTTACTTGTATAATTATAATATCGATGTTTCAAATCTGCCAGGCGTCCCGTGACGGCTCACAATTTTCTCTATTTCTGAAATTTGATCCGCTTTATTTTTGTATTTTTTTAAGGCAAAAATTACTTGTCCAATTTTTTTGAAAATCTATCTTTAAATTCCTCATTTTTATCGAAATGAGTAAAATAGTTACGCGGTCGAAAAGGTATTATATCCTATAATCACAAAATATAGACTTACCTTGCTGACTAGGAAATCAGCCTCATCGAAATGTCTGCCGAACATCTTGGGCGACTCTCCGGGGATGGGATCGATCTTGATGCACACCTCCTGGCCCTTGCGAGCCGTCTCCACTTGCTTGTGATTTACCTCGATTGATGTCACTATACCCAGCTCGATGAACTGTTGGGGAAATGTGGAGGTTAGAATGAATATTATTTTGTTTAAAGCTAGGTTCACATTACTGTGTCGTACGAATCTTTTCAAACATACGTCATATTCCAACGAGTTTTGTAGCCAATCACACTGAGTTGAGCTTCATCATAACTGACAAATGCTCGCTCTGACTGGACAGGGCCACTCAAATCTGTATGATACCTTTCCTTAAAAGACCATCTCAGGCTCTAATCTCCATGGTTCTCATATGACGGTATTGTGATTGTGAGAATTATGTAGTTCGCTATGTGTCGGGTTCATCTCATTTCATGATGTCTGGCAGTTTCATTACTTTATGCGGTCTACCCAAATGTCCTTACTTTGGTAATGGTCGTCGAATCGTTGATCTCCTTAAAGTTCTAAGTTTGAGCTATACGATAACTGACAAATGCTGGCACTGTCTGGACAGGTCTACTAAAACCTGCGTGGTGCTTTCCTCAAAAGGCCACCTCAGGCGTTGACCTATATGGCTTTCAAATGTTTTTGACCATTGGACTTGGACTTCAAAAAAGACTATGACCTCTGAGTTTGTTTCGGTGTTTCTTCTCAGGGTAATCTAGCTAGGAAACACCGGCCTCATCTAGATTATGATAACCAAAAAAAAAAAAAACATTTTTGACGTGCAAAAGAGACTTATTTGCAAAATAAATATCATTTACCATAACTGCGTCAGAAGGCAACACGACACAACACAACGATGCGAACCTAGCTTAAAAGACTCATATAATATTGAGGGAGCTATTGTACACTCTTTGTTGAAAAAGTCGCGTTACGAAGACTTTACTAATAACTGGCATATCCGATATTGGTCTTATTGGTCTAGATCCTGGTGTGTACTTACTTCTTGGCTAGGTACGCAGATAGGTGTTCCCTCCTTCACGATGCCAGCTTCAACCATGACACCAGCGACGATCGGGTCACGCGAGTTGAACACGTAATGAGGCAAAATCTGTGGGCAATGTATATTATATATATTTATTTTAATAAATGGCAGGGCAATCAATCTGTCGAGCCGTATCATACCTTCACGACCCAGTAACTGGGTAACACGATAGCCCTTGGTAATACTGTTAGCTTTTCGGGTACGTAAACGCGTGGCTGACACGGTCATAAAACGTACAATGCATATATTAAAGTAGAAGCTAAAAAAATTGAGCTCGATTAAATCTAGTATAGTCTCGCTTCTACTAAAAGCGACAGCATACCTTAAGTTTTCAGGGGAACACGGCGATGTGTTTGAACTCCTCCCGCTTCCTTGCTTTCAGCTCCTCGCGGTAGAGAGTGAACCTGTCTCTCTCTAACACACACAAAACTAAAAGGGACAGCATACCTTCAGTTTGCAGGGGAACACGGCGATGTGTTTGAACTCATTCCGCTTCCTCACCTTTAGCTCCTCGCGGTAGGCAGTAAAGCTGTCTCTCTCTAACACACAACTAAAAGGGACAGCATACCTTTAGTTTGCAGGGAACACGGCGATGTGTTTGAACCCATTCCGCTTCCTCACCTTCAGCTCCTCGCGGTAGGCAGTAAAGCTGTCTCTCTCTAACACACACAACTAAAAGGGACAGCATACCTTCAGTTTGCAGGGAACACGGCGATGTGTTTGAACCCATTCCGCTTCCTCACCTTCAGCTCCTCGCGGTAGGCAGTAAAGCTGTCTCTCTCTAACACACACAACTAAAAGGGACAGCATACCTTCAGTTTGCAGGGAACACGGCGATGTGTTTGAACCCATTCCGCTTCCTCACCTTCAGCTCCTCGCGGTAGGCAGTAAAGCTGTCTCTCTCTAACACACACAACTAAAAGGGACAGCATACCTTCAGTTTGCAGGGAACACGGCGATGTGTTTGAACCCATTCCGCTTCCTCACCTTCAGCTCCTCGCGGTAGGCAGTAAAGCTGTCTCTCTCTAACACACACAACTAAAAGGGACAGCATACCTTCAGTTTGCAGGGAACACGGCGATGTGTTTGAACCCATTCCGCTTCCTCACCTTCAGCTCCTCGCGGTAGGCAGTAAAGCTGTCTCTCTCTAACACACACAACTAAAAGGGACAGCATACCTTCAGTTTGCAGGGAACACGGCGATGTGTTTGAACCCATTCCGCTTCCTCACCTTCAGCTCCTCGCGGTAGGCAGTAAAGCTGTCTCTCTCTAACACACACAACTAAAAGGGACAGCATACCTTCAGTTTGCAGGGAACACGGCGATGTGTTTGAACCCATTCCGCTTCCTCACCTTCAGCTCCTCGCGGTAGGCAGTAAAGCTGTCTCTCTCTAACACACACAACTAAAAGGGACAGCATACCTTCAGTTTGCAGGGGAACACGGCGATGTGTTTGAACTCCTCCCGCTTCCTTGCCTTCAGCTCCTCGCGGTAGGCAGTGAACTTGTCGAACAAGTGATAGATGATGTCTGCTGCGAATATCTTCACACCTAAGTTATCGGCCATCTCTTGAGCGTCGCGTTCAATCTGCATTAAATAAAACATTTGTTACTAGTGAATAAAATTATATAAAATAAAATACCTACTTTGTTTTTTTGGTCTCCCAAGATATTTCTTGCTTCCGAGTTATTAAGAGTTTAGATAGCTAGCTGTAGAACGGTCCATATGGGCATGATATGTTTTAAGAAGTTCCGTATTCAGCCGAAATGAACCTTAACGTAGTGAATGTACTCAAATTAGATTCGACTGAAAAGTAATGTTTCGATCATAGAGTAACTCTTTTTTACTGCACCACATTCCCGCGCGTTTTAATCCCGCGCCGGCGCTCTTAGGTTTGCCTAGTCAAACCTCAGAGGTCTGACATAACGTCGTAGTCAAAGTCCAAACGGATAGCGCTTTTCTACCTTTGACTAACGAAGTTTTGGTTAATCCTAGAAGACTAATTTGGACAGTCAAACGCCGACACTCAATTTGATGAAATCGGGGTTTGACCAGACCCTGCAGCAGACCTTGCAGGGTTTAGAGGAACCTAACATGAATGGCATGACGTGAGATAAGTTCGCTCGCTCACTCTAGCACCCGTCATATCATTAAAACCTAATCTATGCGTGTTGGGGTGCCTTATGTTCTGCTACTTGGCTAGGCAAGTCATTCAACGATATAAATAATACAGCAGAGTTAGGCTCGCATGCAAAAACCTGTTTCAACATGCAACAAGTGCAGTACAAATTGACGTTTGACCGAATTTGCCTTAGTCACTTCTAGGATAGACTAGGCAAACCCCGAAACAGATATTTTTTTTTACAACGTTTGACTAAAAAGATAGGCAAGTACTTCTTGGTTTGACTATAAATAAATCAGTCAAAGACCGAAATAGGAACCTATTTCGAGGTTTGCCGAAAGGCGTTGGTCACTCGTTGGACTATAACACATATTTCAGTTTTAATATTAAAAGCTAGCACATCAATCTCACCTTAACATCGAACGCCAATATGACAGCGNAACCTAAGATTAACGAGTCATTCCGCGAAGAGTCTGCATGTCGACCTTTGACTATAACACATATATCAGTTTTAATATTAAAAGCTAGCACATCAATCTCACCTTAACATCGAACGCCAATATGACAGCGTATTGGGAGTCGTGCTCCAACATGGCGGACGCTTTCATTACGTCACGCTTCACAACCGGCCCTATCCTGATCGCAGAATACTGAAAAAATATACAACATCAAAACGTTAGATTTTATGGTGACTATAGGGAAGCAGGAACCATAGGTAGGGTGGGGTAGTGAGATAAATGTTCCGAATTTGCCACGCTGGGTGGCGCTGTCGACGCTTGCACATTCCTTATAAATCTAGTAGCAGTAGTCAAGTAGATATGCCTACTTTATGAACTATGTATATAGAACTGTGCTATCAGCTAGGAAACACGGCCGGTGTTTCCTAGCTGATAGCACAGTTCTACATCTAACATAAAATGACCAAAAAAAGATTGACGTGTTAGTGTTACCTACTTTGAAAATAAATATCATTTATGGTTCTTAACAAGATGGCAATTAGATCATACTATAACAGGCACTGTACTTACACTAATATCTGTAAGTATTTCAGCAATCAAAAAGCATAACAGTTCATCCCTTGCAAACCCGGAGACAAAACAGAGATATACCCATATCCTCCAAAAAGGTCTAGTACTACCATAAACCTAACGCATGACTGAGACGATGCCTGATGAATGAACCCCAGGCACCGACTAGGCTTATTCTATCCTATATTTCTAAACTGATATTTTATAAAGATAAATTTGTTTATTTATGTTTGTAAAAAGTTCTCTCTGGAAGTACAGGGGCCTAACCCTAACGTGTTAATGCCATTATGATAAAGTGTGAGTAAGAGGCGGGACTATACAGGACAAATAGTGCTGTCCCTTTTAACAACGGAATCATGATGCTATGAACAGCAGTGGCAGTGCTTCTCGAAAATATACTCACGGGAATTTTGCTAGTCCTAAGGAACTCAAGCAGCGCCTCTAGAGAGCCGAGCGTGGAGGCCTGCACGTACACGCCGCGCTCCGTCAGCTTGATGGACGACAGCGCCGACTTGAGCTCGCGGGCAACCTCCTCTCTGGAAGGAATACATTTGTTATGATATAGGCTTTTATTATACTTGACATTTAAAATCAGTTGCCACATTTATGACGCAGCCTCACTTGAGAATGGCTGGACCGATTTGGCTGATTTCTTTTTCGCGATTTGTTCATAATAGGGAATATGTATGAAAAAAACATTTATTATCTAAACAGTTTATCTAGAAATTTATTTAAAAAAAACGAGATATAACTATTTAAAACAAATATATCTGTCCCTCTCTCGAAAACGCTGTTTTCTATAGCAGCTGTATAGGCGTCATAGTATTTGACGTCACATTTAGTATCGGACTTCTCTATCTAATCGTCATCTTTGAAGCTTTATAACTTCATTGCTGATGAAGGTAAATTAAAAATTATTACATAATTGATTACTAGAGCTAATATTTTATTTTGCAAATAAAAAAAAATGCATGCATATTCCCTATTGCCAGAACAAGGATTGTATGAAAGAAATAAATTGCACCCGTGCGAAACCGGAGCGAGTCGCTAGTTTTCGATAAAAATTAAATTTACAGCCCAGATTTCAATTCGGCTAATATTTTTCTATGGCAGCTGAAGCTGATACAGAAAAGAAGGCAATTAAATATTGAACGCCTTAACATGAATTTGCTTTAGTGTTACGAAAAGGTGTCCACTAAGAAATAGCAGATACTTCAGATCAAAAACTAGTTGTCGCTTCCAGTATTCGTTACATACACTACACTGTTTGTCTAATTGTTTCATAAGTAAGTTATCATATGTCTTAATACGAATAACTTACTTGAGCACTTCGACTTCGTCCGGTTTCTGGGCGATCTGTAGATTCAGACCAGCTATGGCCTTTTCTAACTCTTTAGCAGCAATCTTAACTCCCTGAGCGCCCACTACTTCTTTGTACTCAATGTATGCATTCTATAAACAAAAAAAATAACTGGATAAAATGAAAGATTGTGACAGAGATTTCGTTCGTTTATTATTGTCATAGTATTCTTCCAAACTGTTCATGTTAGATTAAACAAATATTGCGGGGGTATCACACGACCATTTTCCTGTCACAAACGAAGTATATTCTTGGTTGGTACCTTCTGTGTAGGGTTTTAACTATAACTTCTCCTGCATATAAGTAGAGTTCGCATCTGAGTGACGATTGGTCTATCGGTACCAGCGACTATGAAGTGTCGCCTTAGTGCAGCGTGCCGTTGTCAATGGTACCCAAAGACAACAACATAGTATTAAAAAGTGTTCCTTACCTTAACTCTCAACTCTTTCATAGGCTGCGGCATGAGTAGAGATCGAATCTGCGTGACGATTGGCCCGTCGGTACCAGCGAGGATCATAGTGTCGCCTTCATGCAGGGTTCCATTGATCAGGATTGTGTCTATCGTTGTACCCAGACCGGGGATTGCTTTGACCTGTCGAAAAAAGTCGCTGGTAGATTTCAAAACAGATTCTCGACGAATTCACATCATCTATTTAGTCTGGACTCATAGTGGAAGTACAAATAAGCAACGAAAATATTGCTCTAAACACAATAAATACAATACAGGTTGTATTTATTGTGTTTAGAGCAATATATTTTAAGGGGTCATTGTACTCATTATTATGAACAGCTTTCACTATGGGACCAACACTGAAATTGCAAAAATGAAATTGACTGAACCATATATTTATGTGAGCATGACTCAACTAAATGTACTGAATAGCTGATTTTTAAAAGTTGTATAGTGGTGTTGGTGTCTGTTTATTCTGTTACATTTTGTATAGAAGAGCAGTGGTAAGCTCAGCGTTAATACACTCGACTTTTGAGTTCTTTCGAGCTCATGAGGGATACACTTTGAGATTTCATCACCACACACATGACGCCACTTATGATCTGAATAGATATTTGAACAACTTTTCATTCGACAATGACAATTAAGTGTACAATTCTGATCTGCTATCACAATATTCTCTGGCCTATGTGTTTGCTACTTAGTTCAGTACCAGTTTGCTGTTTAGTTATAAGTTCTAGTTTACATGCCAACAAAAAACGGAAGGCGAACCTCTATTTTTTTAAATGACCAAGTCTACTCATATAAGTTGCCAAGTATAGGTTGATTCAATTTATGACGGGTTTGAACTTCGCTTTTTGCTGCGCATTACCCCTGATGACACATCTAATTGCTACAATTGCTCAGCGACTGGCGCACTGTTCCGAGTCGCAAAAATAGGTTTGATTCTACCTGTCCCTAAACTTTGAATATACGCATACATACCTCAAGCACAGTCGCCAACAACTGCTGCGAGAACACCAGCCTCTTGTGCAGCGGTCCCTCGCAGGCCTGCACGATCATGGCCAGCAGGTTGCCCATACCCTCGCCTGTCACCGCCGACGTGGGCACCAGCGACACGTACGTGCGCGGGTCCGGGTTGTCGTAGAATAAGGCGGCGTTTAGACCCTGGGAAAAGAACAAGAAACACTTTTTAGCGCATAAATAGGGTTTTTAGACCCTCGGATATCGAGCAGATTTATGTGGTATTTTTTGTTTGGAAAGCTTTTCAAATCTGCCTTTTTTAATGGATTTTTCCGTGAGTCCTGTTGTTGTAAAATAAAGGACACGAGTACCTATATACTGACATTGACATGACATTTATTTTATACAATATAATTAGAATTACATCAGTAAACACATGAGAACATCCGACGATACGACAACACTGCTTATTCTATCTAATAACACTACNGCACGAGTATATACTGACATTGACATGACATTTATTTTATACAATATAATTAGAATTAAATCAGTAAACACATGAGAACATCCGACGATACGACAACACTGCTTATTCTATCTAATAACACTACATACACACGCAAAATACGCGCTTAGTCGTGGAGAAGCGAATGGTAGTGGTAGTGAGTCTGTTCCTGCTGAACCAAGTTTTTTTTATCGTCTATCTGAATTCTCGAGTTACCTGTTCAGCAAACTGCAGCATAACATCCTTGCACCTCTTCTCGAATTCCAGCTGAGTGTTGGGATGCTGCATCTTGAGGATGTCCCGGACGTCCTTGCGTTGCGCGCTCTGCCAGTCGTACAGGCGGTCGATCTTGTTCAGGGCCACTAGGAACGGTGTCTTCTTCTGTTTCAGGAGGTTTATTGACTCTATGGTTTGTGGCTCCAGACCGTGCATTATGTCTACTACCTGTGGATTGAAAAAAACAAGATATCGTTAATTTCAAACAGAAAATGATATTATTTTTTTACACTTTAAATTTGTTTAATTTTAGAAAATAAACTTATACTGTCAAAATCTAAGTGCCGCATGGCACAGTATATATGATCGTAGTTAAATCAAAACTATGAAACATTTTAGCGCATATAATTTCTTTATATTGTTATGGATAAAAGAAATAGATAAACATACTCTCGAAAGGGCATGATTTTCTATGGTCTGTTTAGTAAATGGAAAAATTAATCTACCTAGCCTTTTCCCAGTTCTTCAACAACAATAAATCTTTTAAATGAAACTATATTACTTACGAGAATAGCAATATCGCAGAGCGAAGACCCTCTATTCCTCAAGTTACTGAAGGACTCGTGCCCAGGAGTGTCGATAATCAGCAGACCAGGCAGGTTGAATGCTATCTCGTTTACCTGTAAAAAACAACATTTTTAATAGCCATTACTTTTGCAAACTAAAGACGACGAAACTGCGCCTTATCTGCAAAAACCGGTGCGAGATTTATCGATTTGTTTCTCAAAATATTATACTTACATAATATTCTCCAAAAGCATGAAAACCTTTGTGACCAATGGAAAATAAATAGACCATAAAAAAACCAATTGATTTGAGACATTGATTACTTCAATTTTGTGGGCTAATAAGCTCTCTTTACACCATACTTTGCTGTTTTATATCTGATCATGGTAGTGTATCCTAACAAATATACAAAAAAAAATTCACCGGTAGCAAAACATAGACCTCACGAGGTTTTAATGAAACTGAGATCTTACAGTATCAAAGTAGTCCTTCTCCAAATAAAGGAAAAAAAAAAGATAAAGGCTGGATGGTCACGAAAGGAATTGAGGGAGGCTTTTGCCCAGCAGTGGAACAGCACAGGCTCATCTTCATCCACGGTTCGTCCACTAATTAGCCCGGGGCCCAGGCCTTTTTTTTTGTGCCAATCCCCACGTTCCGGTGCCAAACTCATCCAGGTTGTACCCACAATGACATTGTCTCTCTGCCGGACGATCCACACTTTTTCTCCCAGTCCGCGTAGCTTTACGGGTTAGTAATAATTATAAAGGCAGGACGATGATAAAACATTTATTTACTCACCCCCTTAACATGTTTAGTCTGCTCCTTAATATTCTCAATAGGAACATTGGTTGCTCCAATCTGCTGGGTAATACCGCCCGCCTCGCCGTCCTGCACGTTGGTACGCCGCAGCTTGTCCAGGATCTTAGTCTTGCCTGTGTCGACGTGACCTAGGACGCAGACTACGGCGGCACGGAGTGGGTTGTTGGTTTTATTCGCCTCGTTGTCTTGACGGCGTTTCTGGGGAAAAAAATGGAAGATATTAATTAATTTATCAAGTTAGGGTTGAGTTTTCAATAGCCAGATAACTTTTATCCAAGGAATTAAAAATGGAGGTTTGACAGTTTCTGTACGGCAAATGTGTCAAACGGCCATATTTATTCTTCAGTTAAAAGTTATCTAACTATTGAAGGCTTTTCAATATTTAGATAACTTAGATAGCCTGTGATTAAGACAAATGAATTTTTAGTTGCAAGTTTTTTGTGGAATGTGCTACCTTTGGCTTTCTTAATGAGCAGGTTGTCCATCTCATGTCAAGTAACACTTGTTACCTCCTTTTATGTATGTAATCTTTATGTGCAGTAGAGGTACACAGGCGGACTTGATACAACAAGGCATTCTCTATCAGTCACCCTTTAGGGTAAAAAACCAGCCAAGTACAAGTCGGACTCACACGAAGGGTTCCGTATCATAACCCGAAAAAAAAAGTTGCTTGTATGGGAGCCCCGTTGGTAGTAAAAGCTTAAGATTCAAATCTTTGAAAAAGTTAATCAGTCGTAAAAAACTCTTACCTCTAATCTCTTCAAGACAAGTTCCCTCTTCTTCTGCGCATCAGTCAAGCCGTCGTCATCTTCTGAATCCTCTTCAGAGCTATCATCATCTTCATCTGAGCTGTCGTCTTCCTCTTCTGAACTATCTTCTTCTTCTACCTTCTGGAAAAGGAAACATTTTATTATACGTTGGTCCCAGAAAATGTCCGACAACATCACGGCAGTCCCAGGCAAAGATGGCGTGACGAGCTTGACGCCTATGGACAGGATTGGTTTTGCCTAAAACCGGGAGAAATGGAAGAAAGAAAGGGAAGCCTTTACCCTGCAGTGGGACGGAATAAGTTGAAAATAAAATAATATATCAGAAAATATTGTGTGACTTGATTTAACCATGAATGTTTATTTTTGGTAAATATAAAGTAATTCAAGTTTCAGATGCTGATCCAACAATCTATTGAACGTTGCGAAAATGGTTGGAAAGGTTTAGTCACTCTAAAGGCAATGGAAACAGCAATGCTTTGGATTTCCTTGGGTGATTAGAATGAAAAATAAAGATATCCGCAGGAGAATCAAGCTTTGAAGGTAAGCAAGGTTCGAAGAATCGCCAAACTGAAGTAGCAGTGGGCAGGGTACATTGCTCACAGGACAGATAGTCGATGTGGCCAAAAGGTTGTTGCGTGGCGACCGCGTACCAGAATACGTAGTGTTGAAAGGCCTCCCTCAGGGTGGACCGGTGACTTAGTAAAGGCCGCGGGAAACCGCTTGCGTGAAAAGCACAGGACTGGTCGATGCGGCGACACTTTCTATGTCCAGCCGGTGACGTCTTTCGGCTGAAAAGATGTTGATGTCCAGCCGTATCCGCGAAGCTCGGGATGGTCAGCAGTATACATATAGTTTTCGGCTGACAGCTATTACTCAGACGAATAATGATTTGCTTAAATAGTAGTGGTGAAACTAAATAGAGCATGAGCTCCTTTACATACATGTTTACCCTTATCCTGGGCAGGCGCTTTCTTCTCCACTTTGACAGGAGTTTGTGGAGGCTCAGGCTGTTGAGGTTCTTCATCTTCCGAAGACTCGGCGTCCCAAGCGTCCTTCACTGATTCTGTATCAGATTCCTTTTTTTCCTCAACTTTAGGGGAGTCCTCCTAGAACATTGTTAGATTCGTGAAATATTTTTTAGAGTGATATGCTAGCGGACCAGATGTTTTTTTTATTTGAGATGGGTTTGCTCTTGACTCTAGTCTAGGTCATAGATGACAGAGACAAAGTCGACGATGGAGCGAGCTTATCCAGAAGAAGCCTGTTCACTCTTATTTTGAAGAGATTAGGTGACCTTAAAAATGGTTGTGAAGGCGAGGGTCCCCAGTTAGATAACCGCTAGTTCTAAAAAGGTTTAGATGGAAGAAATGGGTGTTGTGGCATTACTAGGAATATACCTGTGTCCAGGAGAATAATAAGCTGAATTGATTAATTGGCTTAAAACGTTTGGACATAAAAATTAAGATAAGGTAATCTCAGATATAATGTTAGAGATAGATACTCTGTTCATTATTATCTTACTAGTTGTAAATTATTTTAGTATCAGTCAAGTACTACACCAACATTGCTGTAATATGCTATGCTATGGTTGATTACAATAATTATATTAAAGATAAGTTGATGTACTGTTAATACTTAACTAATTTGAAACTAATAGTTCTAAAATGGATTATTATAATCAAAACCTTATATACCAAAATAAATATTTGAGACTGATAATAAATATTTGAGAGAATAAGAAGAGAGCAATTTTCTCTTACAATTTTCCATACCTTTTTGTCTTTATCTTCAGCCTTTAATTCAATCTTCTTTTCTTCAGAAGGAGTAGCGGGTGCTTCTTGTGACATCTGTGTCTTTAGCTTGCCAGGCTTGACCCTGGTTCCAGGCCTGAGTGGTTTCTTCTCAGCCGAACCAACCTCTATACCTTGCGCCTTAAGTGAGTCCAACAAAGCTTGAGCCCTCGCTTTCTCAGCCTTCTGCTTCGGAGTCAACAACTTTCCTTCAGCCTTTAATCTCTCTTTCCTCTCCTTTTCTTTCTGCTTTTTCCTTTCTTTCCTCTCCTTTTCTAACCTTATAGCTTCCAGTCTCTGATTTTCACGTTCCTCTTCCTGCTTTATCCTTTCCTCTTCTTCTTTTTTAAGACGCTCCTCCTCTTCTTGGACTTTCTTCAAAGCCTCTTGCATAGCAGCAATGGTCTTTTTTGTTGGACCTTTCTTTCCTTTATCATCTTTTTCTTCTTTCTTGTCGCCCTTCTTCTTCTTCTTCTTTCCTTCTATAGGGGCGTCGGCATCTAGATCTTTTTCCTCAGATGGTTCCTTGGCAGCAACTTCTTCTTTAGCTTCCTCTTCAGGTTTGCTCTTAACTGGTTCAGGAGCCTTAGCCTTGGCATCAGTAGGCTCTTTCTGAACTTCTGGATCTTTTTCCTTCTTTTTAGCTTCTAGTTTCTTTTGCTTTTCTCGTTCTTTCTTCTCTTTTTTCTTTTGTGCTGCAGTTTTTATTGTGACATCATTTTCATTGTCACTTCCTTCTTTATCATCCTCCTTTTCAGGTTCTTGTTTTGGCTCCTCCTTTTTGCCCTTCTTTTTTGCTTTAGGCTTTTCTTCTACAACTTCTTCTACCTTTTCAGGTTCAGCAGGAGCAGGAGTGGGTTCTTTCTTTACTCCAGCGTATTCCATTTCTAATTCAGCTAATACTTTTTCTATATCATCATCACTGTCATTCTTATTTCGTCTGCCTTTTTTGCCTTTCTTGCCGGCAGGTTCTTTCTTGTCTTGGGTGGGTTTCTTCTGCGGTTTCTGCACGGGTCTTTCGTCGTCTGATGATGGAGGAGCTTCAGGTGGGGAATCATCGCCATCTTCTATTTCTAACATAGAGAAGGCACTCTTCTTTTCTTCTTTCTTTTTTTTATTTTTCTTTGGCTTTTGCTGCTCTTCTTCTGAATCATCTGTAGATTTATATTCAAATGAAATATGACCTGTATATCTTTAGACTATATCATGCCCTTTTTGTGAATAATACCTATTATACCTTACAGCCAACAAAGATATTAAGACCTGTGTTTCTTTAGAATATGCATCTGACCCAGACGAAATGTTTTGAGTCTAGACTTCTATTACAATATAAACAGGAAAGTATGTTTCATTNCCATGTCTAGTCTAAAAACTTACTCATAGAATACTACCTACTATGTAAAGCACATAAAGGAATATGTTATATCATGCCCTTTTTGTGAATAATACCTATTATACCTTACAGCCAACAAAGATATTAAGACCTGTGTTTCTTTAGAATATGCATCTGGACCCAGACGAAATGTTTTGAGTCTAGACTTCTATTACAATATAAACAGGAAAGTATGTTTCATTTTTGCAAGCATGGCATGCCCTTTATATGAATAAAATCAATTATACCATACAGTCAGCACAGATGTTGTTATTTGAACGAGACAACTGTGTTAATCACAAACAGCTCCAAATATAATTGAATTTTAGTCTTGTTGGAAGTTTAATATGCTCAAGTAATAATATAACAGTGTTCCAAATAAAATTCAGTTGGGGGACTAAATCCACCGGGTTAGTAATAATATGGGCCCAATATGTATGAAATACTAGCTGCCGCCAGTGTGCATGTCAAAAATTATCCCAAGGGAACATACGCCTGGGATAAAAAGTATCCTATGTGCTATTCCAGACTACAATCTATCTTTGTGCTAAATTACATCAAGATCTATTCAGCCGTTCTGATTTGATTGAGTAATAATCATCCATCCATCCAAACTTTCACATTTATAATAATATATAGATAGATTTAGATTTGTTAATTAACCTAGTGCTAGCAACTAACTCTGAGTTAAGTTTATGTTGCAATTGGGCCTTACAAACATATCATGGACTTTTAAATTTAGTTACATTAGTAGGAAGCAGGATTCTTACCATCATCACTGCTAACATCCTTTTTCTTGCCAGACTTATTCGAGATTGAGACATTTTTTATATTCTTTGTGACTTCTTTGACATCTTCATCAACAGACTTCTTGTGTTTGGCCTTAGCTTTAGGCTTTTCCTCTTCACTATCAGACTCTACCGTTATTCTGAAACATTCAGTCTGAGATAGAGAACATTGCAGCATAATGTGAAATAATATGTAAGATATATGTATTATTGCATGAGTCAGCATTAAGTACAGTGCCTGAGAATAAATAATTATATTTATATTTTATCATAACATTAGCCAAAAGTTATATCTTGAAATCAGCAATAATGGTTTATAGATCTTAAAAACAACTCTTTTAGTATTCAACCGTTGAGCAGTATTAAATCATTTTACTGAGCCCTGATACCAGCTGGAGCCAAAACCTGATTTATTTTTAATAATTTCCTTCCCAAATTGGTCTTAGGTACCTATTGTATAGTGTTAGTAAACAAATGCTGAGATTCCTGAGAGGATAATTTTGATAATAGCAGTATCAAAGCAATCACATGAAATAATGTTAACAGGACATTAAAGAATTAACCATTTCAGAAGAGTAATAACAAACAACAGAGGAAAAGTTACTACTGTACGTAAACATGTCGGGGTAGTAATTATTAACAATGAAAACCACATGAATTCACTACATTTTATAAATCAAAAATAGTGACTGGTTAACCTATAACCACTTACTTCTTAGCCTTCTGCGCCGGTTTAACATTATCGATATTTGTAGTTTCAACATCACTGTCGCTGCAATTAAACAAACAATGTGAATATTCCGGAAGAAAATTGGCAAACATCATTGAAAACATATGCCATTGACGAAACTTACCCCTCATCTACTGTCGAGTTCTTCTTCCCCTTTTTAGCCTTCCCCATTTTGTTAGTATACTATACTAAGTCACAATGCCTGGGATATAATGGTCTGTTATCGTATATTTTGCGAACTCTATCATGTGAAACGTGATCAATGCACAAGGTAGCCCTTGCAGCCGAAAATTAATACGATCAAGTAGTCGTCGTGTCCGTCCTGCACTCACGTCACGTCACACCACAGAAAAAGGAAAGGAAAAGCAGCGAGAAAAAAATAGAGCTGTTTAAGCAGTCCGTAAGCCAATATCACAGATTACTGATGATATGCCAATATTTTACAGTCCAGCGAAAATAACTGAAATATCTAAATACCTGTTCCTGATACTTTTTTGTGCACGAATACTTGGACAAGTATTATTAGTATTTTCAGAATTAATGTCATATCATAACAGAAGTGTCCGTTGACATGGCGTGGGCTTTTGTGAGCCCCATAAAAAGATAACAGTAGAAGCTGTGCGATAATCTACTAGGCCGGGCAGGGCGTACCCAGGATTTGAGCTGGGGGGGGGNCAACCCTGCAGGCTCTGGCCCTAGCGGGCCCCATCTTCTATGCTGACATCTCTTTGAGACGCGCGTGGAACACAACGCGCCATCAACCCGGGCCTGGTGATGATCGAACAGCGAGCCACCCAACGCTCGCCGTTCGCAGGCCCACTCCTACGGTGGCCGGGGATTGACCTGCGACTTCCGACGCGGCGACGCCCGGGGCGTCTTCTCCTGTAACGGCGGTTGGGGCGACGGCCTTCCCTTTCCCTCGCAAGGCCTGCCTCCTCCTTCGCTAGCATTACTGCTTCGCAGAAAGAGGTGACCGCTTCCCAAGCTTCCTCGCTCTGGACCATGGATTCAACCAAGGCCGAACGCGAGAGGTCACCGCCGCCCATCGCTTCGACGAGGACACGGCGATGCTCAGCCTTAGCAGGGCCGTACCTCCACCGTATGCTCCACCGTGTCCTCCGGGCGATCCTCACAGTGCTGACACCCGGGCGTATCCTCCCGCTTAATTCGAAACAGGTACCTCCCGAAACTGCCGTGTCCGGTAAGTACCGGCGTCAGGCGGAAGTTAAGGACGCCGTGGCGCCTCTCCAGCCACTCCCCAAAGAGGGGCCTTACCACTGCAATTCTGGCGTACCCAGCGCTGGGTCGCGATAGTCGCAGTCTCCATACCGCCATGGTATCCTGCCGGAGCTCCGTCCGCCACGACGCAATTTGCCGCGGCAGCGTTTGGACTCCCTAGATTGGGCAGGAGCCGCTTGAAGGCAGCTCCGTCTAGGAGCCAAACGTCGGAAGTGCTCCTCGAAATTCCACCAGCTGTCGAGAACGAGCCCGACCCCTTTCTTGGGATCCCGCTGGTGGCCTGTTCCGAGAACCATGAAAAGTCATGGCCTCGGATTTGTGTGTGCAGGGCCACCTCGAGATCCAATTGCCGGATCCTTCCAGCGATTATCGCGACCCCACATGTCAGTCGGCCGCCGCCTGGTGCGACCCCCCCTGTACTAAAACCAGCGTGTCGTTGAAGTTTGTGGAGGCTTAGTAGGGCTTCCACGCGGACGAAGTTGCAGGTGAAGTTCTAGATAAAATCATGTAATAAATTTCAGAAAAAAACTTATCGAGTGAAAAGATTTTTATTCTCACGTTCTAGTTTCCAGTAACAGAAATTGCCAAGAAAAGTGACGTTTATTTTTTCTTCTAGGAGGGCAGCTACCCACCCCCCCTGGCCCTAGCTGGGTACGCCTTTAGGCCAGACCTAAATAGTTGAAGCGTATGTATTTCCTTGACTCGAAAATAACTACTAAGGAGAAACTAAGACGATTGACGATCTGGCTTGGTAGTCTATGGAAATGGAAACAACGTTATTTCAAAACTTTTTCTTGCTTAAAATACTTGTTTTCAAACATAGAAAACTCTATTTACACACGAGGAAATAAAGTTAAAAAAAAACAAAAATCAACGGGAATGACAGCCGAAGATATAAAATTTTTAGTCAATTTATTTTTTGTTTCATAATAATCAATATGTACAAAGGGTTTACACGAATATTCTCTCTCCACTGTGCAGACAAAGTACAACCATGTGTTTCTCCTATTCTAAGAAAAAATGTGTTATGTACGCGAAAAGGTGGTTATAATATAGGTTATATTTTTCTACGAACGAAGAAACACGACAAAAGTGCGCCTGCGGCCCTATTTGTTCCTGTACCAGTGAAACCCAATCCTGATGACATAAACATTGGAGCTGAAATCACAGGACGTCTAAAGAAGCAAGATCTTCTGAAGATTCTCAACAAATTCTATCAGAAACCAGAGGTCAGAGAATTGGCTTCAAACAATGGGTTAGATGACCAGCTGTTGCATCAGGCTTTTTTGTCGTTCAGGAGACATTGCTTAGAACACGATTTGCCGCCTGACTTACATATAGTAATAAGTGACATCATACAAGGTGGGGATTATTTGTTTATCTCATTATTTTCAATTTTTAACATTATTTTAAATATTACATTTTAAAAACAATAAAAATTTCATTTATTTACCAATTTCTTGTATGGTATTTTTTAATGTTAAACAATACTTACTAGTAGGTATTATGAACTCTATTTAAACAAGTAAAATATTTTTGAACATTATTTAAAGATGCAAGCAGACTGAGTAAGAAAAAAATATCAGAAACGACAATTCAAATAAAAAAAATGAAGAATAATACAAAAATTATTTTTATAATTGTTTTAGGAGCGGGCCATGTGGATGATTTGTTTCCTTACTTCCTGAGACATTCAAGGCAGGCATTTCCCCATCTGGATTGTTTAGATGACCTGAAAAAAATTTCTGACCTTAGAACACCTGCTAGCTGGTTTGTAGTAATTTTTTTTTTATTTGGCAATGTAAATTTAAGACTTCTAATTCATTTCTTTTTTTTTTATTGTTTGATAGGCACTTGTTTGACCAATATCTCACCTGTTGGTAAGCGATGATGTAGTCCAAAAGATGAAGCAGACTTGCCTAGAAGTAACCCATTCACTCTTGACTTAGACTCCCAGGTTGTAGCTATCAGGAAACACAGGACTCAGGCAGGGAAATCCACTACTTACTGTGCTCATATATCATTTATTGAATTTGCTTGTATATAAATTTTATGACATGAACTATATTGTTTNGTAGTCCAAAAGATGAAGCAGACTTGCCTAGAAGTAACCCATTCACTCTTGACTTAGACTCCCAGGTTGTAGCTATCAGGAAACACAGGACTCAGGCAGGGAAATCCACTACTTACTGTGCTCATATATCATTTATTGAATTTGCTTGTATATAAATTTTATGACATGAACTATATTGTTTACAAACCACTAAAAATAAAGGCTTCTCTTTGTGTCCCAGTGCTGGCTATGCCATGCCATTGTTTCCATACTCTTTTCAAAGCAACCATCTTGCAATTTATGGCTACATCTTCTCTACAAATATGTACAGAATGTCACTGTTCTTTTATTCTATAAACAAGCAAAACAAAGTTTTGGATTAAACTTAAATTAAAAACAGCTTTTGTAGGCACAGTGGTTATGGGTGTGGGCGGCGTGGTGGTGGGGTCATATTAGGGGTAGTGAAAGCTTCACAAGCTGTCGCCATTCCTCCAGTACTGTAGCTCTTATTATACATTTGTGGTGTGGACCATTGAGTGCAGTTTTGACTTGGTTGATCCAAAGCATTGGTGACCTGCTGCACTACAAGTCTTTCCACTGATGTGTCTTCTGGACATGTGATTTGTCCAAAGTAAGTGAAGATACAACATTGGACGATGGAAGAAAGACGCTGCTTGATACTCAGTTCTTGGTGGGTTGAGACTGCTGACTCTTAA
>NDFZ01003862.1:0-26444 GCA_002192655.3 Mamestra configurata
AGGCACGGGGACGTCACACCACCAACTTCCAAACTCCGGGCTGTCATTAATATAATTATGCATTTTGGACCCAAATATAAAAACCCAATATGTTACTTTTTGCCAGACCTGGGAATCGAACTCAGGACCGCACGCTCGGCAGTCGCGCTTGCGGGCGCGAGACCGTTATACGCGAATAGCTATATCTATACATAGGGCCTCAAGGCTTCAACAACTAGCGTAACTTGGATGTCAAGCAGTGATGATGTTGTAGAAACGCTTCCTGTGAATATACCTGGTAATGCGAGATATTCCTTGTGCTCTGTCCCAGAGAGATTCTTCTGCCAATAGTCATTGTCGTGGAGCTGTGGCAGCTTCCTGATCACTTGTTCTATGTTCTTCTGGGGCACCAAGACTGGAAAGATTAAGCAATTCATAAAAATAATAAAATTTATATATAACTAACTTTCGCCAACGCGAAACGCGAACGTACTATCTCAATAACAAGTACTTATCATATACCAAAACCTACCTACTGGGTAGTAGGTAGGTTTTGGTATAAGACCAAGAAACGAACCTTACACCAATATTTATCAAAATTGATTCAGCGGTTTAGGCGTCAAAACACACAAACATACATACAGAGTTGATTCCCATTGACCTATAAATATGGTCAATTTTTTCGGAAATTCAATATCTGCTGCATAGTAGCATGAGACATAGTAAAAGTTGGTTTTACACATGACAACCCCACTTAAATATTGCCAATTAATTAAAAATCACCATAATATATCGTAGGTAGATATAACGCCGACGCAACAGTCAATCTTCGTTATTTTATTGTTTGTTATATTCCTGTACCAACTATCAATAAGGCCTTGTAAAAAGGCACATAAACAGAGAGCTAACATATCTACGCTTGTGTGATTATGTAAATAATAAGTAGGTACAAATACCTACGGGAGGTGTTAACTTGAAGGCACACATTTTACATAGGTTTACAATAATAATTAATAATAGGCAAGTACTTAGTAAAGTCGCGCATTTATTTTACGTAACTAGCAAATTGATTTAAACTCGGTTAAAAAAAACTTGTGAAAATTCTGAACCTTTCAACACTATTAAGGAGAGATTCTTAAATCACTGATTTATTTATTAATACACAAATCATATGTACGTCGACGTCGCATTTAGGGTTTTCTTAATTAAATTTACATAAAAACTAAAATATAGCACCAAATATTTCGTCCTCAACGCTGTCAGCTGCTAATGTGCCCTAGAAACTGGCAGCATTGCCAGGTTGAATGGCAATGCTTAGCCTCTGGCCAAAGTAAAAGCCAGTTCTCGGGTCACGGGAAGTGTTAACCAGCCTTTTCGAAATTTCTTTGAAAAGGCTGGGAGCACAAAGGCCCCACGGCCCGAAGGTCTCAATCCCAAACGGCTCGAAAATATAGTTACCAATAAGGTTACTATATTAACGCCGCTTGAGGTTTTACGCAGCCGCAACAACAGCGCCAGCACAACACGATGAACTAGGAAGATGGTATGGCGAAGAGTATCAAGTAAAATAAAACAGACAAACCTCCTTTTTCATTTTTCAGCATACCAAAGGTACCACCAGTGTAGATAACAAGCACTCTTTTGTTTTGCGCCATTTTAACTAATTCAAAACAATAATTAAATAACACAATTTACTAAACAGATACACTATCAATCTGTCGCTGAGATAATGAATGCGCGATATGTCTTCAAGTCAGCAGTTTTAACTCTTATAGTTGATACACACGGTCTTGAGATTCGCGGCGTATCTGTCACGACGATAACGAATGTGTCGTGTGAGATGTGTCACATATGGCACAGTAGCGTGTGAACTGTGTCGTGCTGTGTGCAGCACTGACACCAACTAGATGCTGTTAAGAATGATTTAACAAGTTTACTGGGAAATGTACAGGGTGTTTTTTAACATACCTCTAATATAATTTTTTGATCTACCTTTTTGTTATGTACTTTCTTGGTACAATTTTGCCAGGGCTGCTCGGTCATCACATAACTATATATATATACTGTTGTATTGAAACATTGTAAAAAAACAATATGTTTTAGAGTTCCGAACATCCGTAACAAATGGAACCCTTATAGAATAACTTGTGTGTCTGCCTGTCAGTCAATCTGTCTGTCTATCACAGCCAATTTTTTCCGAATCTATTGGACCGATTTTCCGAGTTGAAATTCAGTACACGTAATTATGAACACGCATTACGTAAATAAATAAAGGGGGATGCCAAGCCGCCATAGTGATTTAAGCCCTGAGTGCCCACAAGTAACATCGAATGCATTGGGACTTCTATAAACAAAAGGACAAATAAATAAAGTACAATATGTGTAAATGTCAAATCAATGTTTTGCAACAAATCTTTATTTTTTCCCGGATTTTAAATTGGCAAGCTAGCAAATGTCTGTTTATTTTGTTGTATCGTTTCAAAATTTATTATTTATTAAAAAAATGTTACTGAATTGTATCGCGTCGTGAATAGAAGAGTTAATTACGTAAAATTTACATATTTTTTTTTTACTAAATTAAATTTCTTGGGCATCGCAGGGCCTAAAATCGGCATTCCCCTTTGGGGTAATGCAGACAGGGTGATTTTTTAAAGTGTGTCTGGATGATGGCCAAATCCGAAACTCGGAGGAATATTGAAAAACACTGAAAGGAGTAGAGCAGAGCCCCATTTTGATAAAAACCAACCAAATGCAAGTCGGACTCTCACACGAAAGATTCCGTACCTACCATAAACCGAAAAAAACTCGTTACATGAATGGAGTCTCCTTTAATTTAATTTTATTTAAATTTCATTATTTGTTGCTATAGCGGCAATAGAAACAGTGGGTGTTGTGGGTGGGGGCTATTGGCGCTCTTCTGTGATAATTTCAACTGTCTACCTATAACGGTTCCTGAGATACAGCCCGCTGACAGAAGACGGACAGACACAATATGTCACTTTGAGGGAACAAATTATAAATACAAAAAAAAAACTTTTCAAAATGTACCGTGTGATACATCAAAATTGAAATGTATGAAATTATAATAATAATAATTTACTATAATTAATTTTATTATAATAATTTCTAAATAAACAGTTTTGAAGTTATTCAAGAAATTAATTAAAAAATGGCTGACTTTATCTAGACTACTAAACTAATATTATAAATATTAGGATGAATGATGATTGTTACTCAATCACGTCAGAGCGGCTGAACGGATCTTGATGAAATTTGACACAGAGGTAGATTATAGTCTGGGATAACAGTTTACAACAATAACCGTAACAGTGTATATGTCACCCGAAAATGGCAAACGCCGTAAGATTGTAAAATATTTCGTGACATTGTAAACTATTTTTTCTAAATAAGACACGGATATTGGAAACTATTGAATTTGAATGGGGTTTATTGTATACAAAACGTATTTTTTTATAATGTATCGAGAAATTGTAGATTGCAATTTCTCGATATATTATTTAAAAAAAAACGTTTTATTACAATCTTACGGAGTCTGCAATTTTCCGGTGACATATACATCGTGTAATAACAATAACCTTAAGTTTTCGACATTCACGCGGGTGGGTGGTAGCTAGTAATATTGAAGCTAAAGAATTTGTTTGGTTGAACGCGCTAATCTCAGGAACTACTGCTTCAAATTGTAAAATTATTTTAGTGTTGGATAGCCCATTTATTAAGGCTATTATAGGCTATATAACATCACGCTACGACCAATAGGAGCGGAGCATCAATGAAAAATGATGCAATATGTGACGCAGACGAAATTGCAAGCTAATGTTCCGTAAAAAGACATTCTATCAATTCGTACTCTAAAAAATCTCAGCCATTTATTCAAAGGTGGGTCGGTACGTTTACGATTCTTTAGTGATCTTTAGTTCTGCTGCCGACTGATTCGATTCCAGTGTCGGGCAAAGTGTTATTGGGTTTTCCTCCCTAACCCTTCGGGGAAAACAGTCGTGTTTGTTCGTTGTGATATTATGTTATAGTCGAAGATCCGAAGTAAGATCGACCTTCACCCATCTGCTTACCGGATGAAAATTATATTTTATCAAATAAAACATGTTTCTGAACATGATTTTGGGTTGCCGTAGAAATTATGGTCATGACTATAATTTAAAAAAAGAAAAGTTTAAAATTGCCTTCATTTTGATATATTTTTGAAGTGGTAAGCATATGAATGCAACTAGGTACTATCTACTACTTGAACTACTTACCTGTTTGTACACAGCAACCAAGTTATAGGAACAAAAAAAAGGTAGACAACCTAGCTGTTACATATTCTGTATGTTGTAAGCTTTCTGTGGACATTTCGTTCGTTTGGCAAGCAAGTTATTTAAATAATATTTTTATTCAATCCTTTTAAAATTTCTTAAAGCCATTACATATTTTGTTTGATTAAATATAAGTTTCATCCTTTAAGCAGGTGGGTGAAGGTCGATCTTACTTAGGATCCTCTACTATTATGAAAACTTACGTACAAGGATACAAGTTGATTCAAGTCAGTCATTGTTTTAAAAACCTGGCTGAATCTTTTGTAAGTTCTGTTTGGTCTAACTCCTTTCTGCGATCTGGGAGGCAAAATACACGTGTACCTACTTAAAAAAATATAGGCGCAGTTCAAGCCCGTGCTGGTGAGTTTTGTGGAAACTTGATGGGATTTAATAACATTTTTTTAAAGATGTTATTTCATTTTCCCTCGGTCGGTCGTGAGCGTATTCTGCGTAGCCTTTTCCCAACTATACTGGGCAAAACTGGTGACAGATTTCTTGACTACAGACTGAGAGAATATTAATAGAGGCGAATGTATTTAACAAACAAAAAGGAATTGAAACACGGACTGGAGGATATGAAATGGTAATACAACTGATAACATTTATATTTTTCTACTAGCTTTTGCCCATGACTTCGTACGTGCAAATCCATTTTTTTTTTCCGTTCAAGCATAGCCGCATTCCTCATGAATGTGGCTATCTATCATCAAAAATAATTTTCCAAATCCGACTGGCAGTTCGCTGGAGATTAGCGCGATTAGAGTACAGATTTATTTATATTTGAAATAAAAATTATCATGGAACAGTCTTGAAGTAAGTAGGCAACTTAATGAGTAAGACTTTCTCTTTTTAACGGACTTCAAAATAAGGAGGAGGGTCTCAATTTGGTTGGATTTTTTTTTATGTTTGTTACCTCATTTATGTATGAAACGATTTAAAAAATACTTTTTTCATGTGAAAGCAGTATACGTTCCGATTGGTCCCATAGAAATTTCATCAACGCGTGTTTGTCTTTCCAGTGGTGTTGTTAGGTGTGGGGTACCTACCACTAAAAAGTTAAAAATAAAAACCTTTTTTACAAAAATACAACTAACTTCCAAATAAAACAAAAAAGTGTTTTTGGTTGTTTCTTCGTAATTTAAACACCGACTTCCGAAATTAAAGTTATTTTATACTTTGTACTGTTTTTTTTTATTCGGAATTTAAGTCTAAACAAAATCAAAACTAAATTGAAAAAAGTAATCCAACATAAAATCCAAAATGTTTAACTTTAATTACTTTTTTTGTCCTATTCGTTCGTTCACTCTGTATCGGCTCGGCTATGTTCGGCTCGGCATGGTTTAAACAGGGCCGACACGAAATGTCAAACCTGTCTAACATTTTGCGCGCATTTTATTAGAAAGTTATAATCGCATTCGCAAACGTTTGAGATAAATATTCGCATTCGCATTCGTATTCGCGAATGTGAATAATCCGACATTCGTTACATCACTAGTACGTATACTATATATACTAGGAAAGTTTAATATGAAAATATTATATAAATGTACATAATGTAACATCTGAGGATAAAACTTTTCACGACAATATTGTTTATGTATTGTGTTTCAACTCACCTTTGACGCCACCCTGTATACATTGCGTCAGATTGATGTAGGTAACATACTCGTGAAACAACAGTGTCATGATACGCCTTATCAGCTGTACGGCAGATCAAGCATTTTATCTGAACTTTACGATAAAACTAACTACNCATGACACTGTTGTTTCGCCTTATCCGCCTTATACGCCTTATCAGCTGTACGGCAGATCAAGCATTTTATCTGAACTTTACGATAAAACTAACTACATTTTGGTGTTTTTGTTTAAATGGTTAGCGTCACGTGCTACGCTTATTTTTTAGTTCGTTTTCCTTAATGAATTTCCGTACTCGCAAAGAACGCTTTAGAACCGTATTTAATGAAATTATCATCAACCATTGTCAAGTTAGCTACGCAGCAATGGTGGACGATCATTTCAAACCTTGCGATTTTTCATAAATTACATGTATTTACACGCACCCCTTCTTACACCCTGGACTGCTGGTTAAGAGCTTTGAAATATTTTTTAAGACATCTGAAGTACAAATCAGCTGACCCTGAAAATTTCATAATAGTGGATAGTACCTTCTCCACGCTTATGCAATGCTGTACGTTGACTCATGAAGACGCAAAGTGCGCTTCATGCATAGAACTTTCTTTGCGCCCTTTTGAAAAGATAACGTCTTATAATCAAAACGATACTAGGGCAAAACATTATCTGTTTAAATATAGGCGGGAAGTTTGAAATTATGCTGTGTAAGCAAATAAATGTAAGGAACATTAGGCACAGGCATTTGATGCATGTTTGCAGTGACAGCGACTGACGGTTCGAATTTCGCTGACTCGAAAACGAAAACGAAAAACATGTGGACGCATTGAACTCTTCATACCGCAGTCTTCAATCTTCATACTTCAGTTACCGCGTTTTCTTTCTTCCACTAAATTGTGGATTTGCGATACTTCGATACCTTTATTCGAGTTAGCAAGACTTGGTTTTAAACATGCAGTAAGATATAATTTTTCAAGGCATAAGGTTAATTATTTTTTATGATAACATACAAATAAAATTTAATATGCTTAGTTCGGTGTCAGTGCGGCACAAGTCCGGAGCTCTATCCTGCTGCGACCGGGAACTAAACAACACGATATGAAACCTCTTTGTTTCTTCTTACTGTTTTCCTGTATTGGACTCTCCGTGCAGGTAAGTTCTTCACAATTTTACATTTATTATAAATAAATAATAATAATTAAAAATTAACGAAGGATGTATAATCCAGTAAGATGCTGGTAGGTATCTTGACCGTACTTCCGGGATTGTCCTGATAGCCGTGGTATACCTCTCTAGTGATGTAACGAATATTCGCATTTGCAAATATACCCATATTTTTCTGCATTCGCATTCGTATTCGCATGACACGATGCGATGCATTATATTTGGCGAATGTATTTGACATATCGTCGCGTGGCCGGCCATTGGATTCTTATAAGGCTGGTACGCCGACGGCGACAAGAGCGCGTCGGATAACGTCGTTGATGTTTGCGTGCCGCGCTATGCGACCCGCACTTCGACTGCATGACAGGCCGTGGTTCCCGAGGCTCTTGACAGCTTCGCCGCATGAGGAGAACAACAGGATGCGCCTAAGCAAAGGGAAGCAGCTAGGCATAAAGTGTTATCGCCTATGTTCGACGACGGTAGTGCGTGAAGCCAGAGCCCCGACTCCCACTCATACACAGCCTGCAGGTGTGCACGCTCCGTGGACAGAGGTAGCAGAACTGGCAATTAGGTTCTTCTGAACTTCTCTGCAGACATGCCACCGCCTCTGGTATGATAGGTTGCCGGGTGGATTTTCTTTCGAGCCGAGTCTTTGGCATTCACAGCCTCGGCAATGAACAGCACATCAAAATCAATCAGTGTGGAAGCTGGAATATTCCTAATTAATTTATCAGTGCCGTTAACCATGGATTAAAAGCCGGTAAACTGTTACTGATAATTTTACGGACGCCGAGGCCTCCCATACGGATGGGAAATGTAGCTTGAGCCCAAGCTTGGTCGTCCATGGTCACATTTAAAATTGAAGAAAGTGTATACTTGATAATTTGGTCCATTTTTTCCAAAAGCTGAGGGTGTTTTCATAGATGGGAAGCACGAAGGAAATATTTTTAATTTAGGGCCGAAACAGCAGTAACGAATTATGGTGATGGCCGAATGCCAGGTTCAGTTGAAAAATGAGTACCGATAGAGCCAGACCTTTTAAAGGTGTGTTTTTTTTTTCATTGTTATTTGATGTTCAGTGTGTATATTAAATACTAGTTTGACAGCCCCAGCTGTCATTTGTAGATCTTTGGCAGTCGTCACAGGTAGTCAGAAGCCAGAAAATCTGACACCAGTCTTGCCAAGGAGTACCGTGTTACCCAGTTACTGGGTTGTAGAGGTCTGGTAGGTAGCCGCTCCACGTAAAATACTGGTATTTAGCTAAAACCGGTTTGACTGGGAGCCAACCCCAATATAAGTATTTAGGAAAAGGCTAGGCAGTAATATAAAAATGAATCGCAAAATGTGTTGGTAAGCGCATAACTCAACAACGCCTGGACCAATTTGACCAATTTTTTTTTTTAAATGTTCGTTGGAGTTCAAGGATGGTTTTGATTTTCGAGAAAAAATCGAATAATTGCCGGAAAACCCTTAAAACAGCCATTTTTTTTTCCTATACAAACGTTTTCTAACTNATGTTCCTTGGAGTTTAAGGATGGTTTTGATTTTCGAGAAAAATTCGAATAATTGCCGGAAAACCCTTAAAACAGCCATTTTTTTTTCCTATACAAACGTTTTCTAACTAAAACGTAGTCAATTTGAGCTTTATTGCTATTGTATAGAGTTCATATTAAATTTCTTTCGTTTTACTATCGGCACGCGACATAAAATGCATCAGTTTTCACGTCATTCCATCAGTCAATTACAAACCGCGTTAACAAAAGTTTTAATATCCATATTTTACAGACATATAAAATTGTACGGGTTGAAGGATTTCAAGTCAAATCAAATAAAGAAAAAAAAAACAACAACACACTGTCAATGTCGATTTGACGTTGTACATTGTGTTGTTTTTCTTGGATTTTCTGTAACCTAATATACTGAGTTTGCTTTTGTTAACTAATACACGAAACAAATTCGTATATCGTGTATTGTGCAGAGTGTTTACTTAATTAGTGTTTAGTGACATAATAATTTATATTTGAAATGCCTCCTATAAGACAAAGCAATTTAGGTAGAAGAACACGAAATACTACAAACCAAGCTAATTACCGATCTAATCGTACTGCACAAGAACGTGAGGACCGAAATGAACGTGAAAGAATTCGAATATCACAAACGCGTGAAGCGCGAGCGCGACATTCAACAAATAATCGCGCAAGTTTGAAGCATATTACAAATTAGAAGATTACATTCAGGATAAGAATGCTTGGAAACATGCTATTCCTGCTCCATAGGACAATCAAGGGTGTAGACAATAGAATACTTCCGCTGGCTGGCCTCTTCGTGACACAAACCTTCGGAATGTCATGACGAAAGCGTCTTAGATAAATCGCTTACGGCTTCGAGGTGAGAAATTCTATATCGAAGGCATATGAAAAAACAAAGATAGCACTTGACTAACGAAGCACCGCGTCCCTTTCAGTTCACTATATGGAATGGGCCAGTGAAATCAATTCCCCCTGTGCGAAATGGAAAGTTTGACGTGCGTCTAGCAAAATTTCTGCTGTTAATCGGGCAAACGTATTCCCTAAGAACGGCCTACAATATTTGTGGCCCAGCATGTAATCTGTGTTTATGTTGGCATTTGGTAAGATGATGCGAAGCACGTAGGAGAATAGGGTGTTTATTTTATTATAGTTACTCGAAGACCGCCCCGGCTCCGCCTCCGATGTAGATGTTTTTTCAAAATTTTCTTTCATAAGAACCGGAGGTGCCGTCCTATAGGTATGTGCCCGACCCAGTTCTCGAAAATGGCAATTGCACGTTGAATTGGGATCGGTCTATCATCACTGACAGATCGACCAGAGCGTCGCGCAATGATTGTTGATATAGCAGTCCCTCATGACATGAACCTCGTGAAGACTGAGAAAGATAAACAAACGAAGTATCTTGACTTGGCTCGCGAGGTTGTCGACATGTGGGATGTGATCACAGCAGTCTTGCCAATTGTTTTTTCAAAATTTTCTTTCATAAGAACCGGAGGTACCGTACTATAGGTATGTGCCCGACCCAGTTCTCGAAAATGGCAATTGCACGTTGTATTGGGATCGGTCTATCATCACTGACAGGACTATTGTTGCCAATAAGCCTGACATAGTGGTGATAGATCGACTAGAGCGTCGCGTTGATAATATTATTATCATTATTATTACAGCCTAAAATCAAATTATGATCATTATTATTAGTAGTCAAGAAATTATTATAACAGTTTAATTTATAATACAATCGCAAAATCAAACCGTCAGTAGCGCCATCAGTATGGAATTTTTCTTTCGGCATACTCAAATGGACTCAGACGGAACTTGACGCCCTGGATAGGAGGGTCCGCTCACTGCTTACCGCAAATCGGATGCATCACCCACGGTCATCGGTGATGAGGCTATATATCCCGCGGAAGTGCGGGGGTCGTGCCTTCTTAAATGCTAAGACCCTGCACAACCGTGAGATATGCAGCCTTAGGGAGTTCTTCCTAGTGGCCGACGTGGGTATGCATCGGGATGTGGTAGCAGTGGATAAAGGCCTTACTGCGCTCTCCTTGGCTAACGAGAACTGGCGCAAACATGTGGTATTAGATACTAATGACCGCAGGGAGGTATGGCAGAGCAAGGAGCTTCACGGACGCTTTTACCGGGTCCTACATGGGCCCGATGTAGACTTTCTAGCGTCCGTAGCCTGGCTGCGTTTTGGTGACCTCTTCGGGGAAACCGAAGGTTTTGTCTGTGCGATTATGGACGAAGTTATGATGACGAACAACTACCGGAAATACATTGTGAAGGACGGTACGGTTGACATATGTCGGGCATGTCACCGGCCCGGGGAATCCATCCGCCACATTATTTCCGGTTGTTCTAGTCTGGCTAACGGAGACTATTTGCACAGGCACAACCTTGTAGCCAGGATTATCCACCAGCAACTTGCTCTTAAATACAATCTTGTGGAATCGGAGGTACCGTACTATAGGTATGTGCCCGACCCAGTTCTCGAAAATGGCAATTGCACGTTGTATTGGGATCGGTCTATCATCACTGACAGGACTATTGTTGCCAATAAGCCTGACATAGTGGTGATAGATCGACTAGAGCGTCGCGCAATGATTGTTGATACAGCAGTCCCTCATGACGTAAACCTCGTGAAGACTGAGAAAGATAAACAAACGAAGTATCTTGACTTGGCTCGCGAGGTTGTCGACATGTGGGATGTGAACACAGCAGTCATTGTGCCGATAGTCGTGACGGCCAATGGCATAATTGCCAAGAGCCTCGACCAACATCTAAAGAGGCTCTCGTTGGGCAGCTGGATCAAGGGCTTGATCCAGAAAGCAGTACTCCTGGACACGGCGCGCATAGTTAGGAGGTTCCTCTCTCAGGGGCCCTGACCACCGGTAGCTTGGACCCTGTTCCCGATACCAGTGGGCTACTATTTTTTATATTTTTAAATGTTTTTTTAATTATACAGAAATACTTAAAAAATTAACTAATATGTAATATACAATAAATAAATGGAATAATAATAATAATATCTTAGGACAACTCACACACGGTCATCCGATCCCAAACTAGGCAGAGCCTGTGCTATGAATGATGAATCGTTTACTATTTTTGGACACCAAAGATGATTTTAACAAAAGATATAGCCAATAAAAAATATAGAAGAGATAGCCAAAAGATTGACCATTGGAAATAGCTCTTCAAGAAAAACCTTTGCCACTAAAACAACTATTGTCGATTGGTAATCATTTCGGAGTTATGACCTAAATATCCTATCTACACTAAAGCCACTCACTATATTGACCGTAAAATTCTTGTCCTCAACAGAGATCGACACCACAAGATGACCACTATGTAGCTGGTGTAGTGGAGTACTCAATAAACTGGAATGTCACAAACAACCTCATCAACTATGCGAATCTCATCAAGGAAGCTGCAGAACAGGTACCTATTCATCTTACTTACTTTTAAACTTTCAATCATAAATATTTTTACCTAACCACAAGGCTTGAAGCAATACAACGAGTATCAGAATCTCATTCACTCATCATTATGTACAACTTTTACTATGGGACCAACACCGAAATCGCGGTAAAACGACTTTCCCATACCTACAAGTTATATGATTTTTGCCAAATGCCGTTAAACATACTATGCTGCAGAAAAACAATTTCATTTAAGCGTTTATAAACAAGTTAAGTACTAGCGCTATCTATCGTATAAATAGTCGTCGGGTTTTGTTTTTTAACGTACTTCAACTTGTCGTAACATCTTATCACTCCGAATTTGATAACAAATGAGTTTTAGTTTAAGGCCCACTAGCTCCACAAATCCCTAAACGCGTTTTTGCGCAACCTAGAAACATAATTCTGTCTATGTCATCTTCAATCGATTGGCTTAAACAAAACGATCATTTCAATTCGTTTCTCGATTTTTTTGGTATTGCTATTTGTACCAAAACTAACATCTTTGTATACCATTTTTACGCAAATAAATATTATTACTATCAGCGATGATATTGTCGACGACACGCTTGCCTAGAAGTAACCCATTCACACTTAAAGTAAAGTATATCGTATGAATATGAAACCGAGGGAGAGGTAGTTGAGCCCCTAGCTCCTCTTCCCTTCCTCCTCCTTATGAGAGTCCGTCTATAGCCTTGATTTTCCACCTGCTTATTATTATTTTTATAATCAGTATTTTATAGTATTTTATATTTAATCAGTATTTTTTAGTTTAATGAATCTTCAACAACAATTTCAGGGCACTGACATCGTGGTGTTTCCTGAACAGACGCTCACAAACTTCACGAGTACTTTCGAAGTCCCATTCTACGGCGCTTTGAAACAACACCCCATACCGGCTCTCTACCCTGAGATGTTTCATGAGGTTTGGACTTAAACAGAAATGATTGAGTTAGTGTGAAAATATTTTCACACCACCTGCACGAAAACGTCAAATTATAAGTTATGTTATGCAAACCTAACCTACGTCGTACGTCATCCTCTGCTGCTAGATGCAGGTCGCGCGGTCATAATGAGGTTTCAAATTCAAATCACATTGTAGGGTTATAATTAAATTCAGTACAATATTACTGCTTAGGACGCGCGACCTGCAGTGGATGCCGCTCGCAGTGAACAGCCACCTCTCTTCATGGCATGAAGAGAGGTGGCCTGGCTTCACTCGTGAATCCTTCATTGCGTTCGGGACTCAATATGACGCCTGTGTCATAATACACTGCTTTATAATAAATAATAGATTATGCAACGAGGGGATCGTTGCATAATCTATTATTTTACCCTACTCGGAACATGGCATATGTTATTCAATTCAATAGCTATATAAAGAAAACTAAAAATATCTATTGTCATCATGTATTGTAAAATACTTTGCATACTATTGTATAAATTCAAGTTTTTAAAAGCTTAACAGACAGATGTGTTGCTGGGGAGTTTGTTGCGCCACTTCTTCTTCCCAGCTACAACACTAGGAAGTGGTGACGGGCGGGCGTTTTGGGGGACTGTCTCAATGTAGAACTTTGACGTTCAAAAAGTGCTGGCACTCAGCCTAATTTGAATAAATGACTTTTGAATTTTAAATTTTTGTATTAAGTTAAATCCTTATTTAGGCTTACCTGCTAGGCTTGCAGAATTGTACAAAAGAGTTACCGTGGCCGTGGAACGCAATCGGAATTTGAAAAAACACTGGTGGGTTTTAGTCAGTAAGAGTGTGGCACTCCCTCCCGCTTCTCTCGCAGCGGGAGAAACCGTTTGATGATTTCTCATCCACATAAAAAGGTTTCTCACCAAACTCTATTGAGTTCTTTGATCCACCTTTTCCGCATCTTTAATCATCAGTCAAAGATAACATAAGTGAACGTTAGAATTGTTTAAATCTACCGATTTTTTAATGCAAATTATCTGGATTGCCTTAAAAAGGAGGTTCCCAACATTGCTTCAGGTCCTGGTAGGCATATCGGCAGCCGCGCGGCAGAATGAAATCTACGTAGTGATCAATGGTCGTGAGCGCATGGATTGCACAGCCCAGGACACGGCAGGAGAGTACTGCCCTGAGGCGAAGGAATACTCCTTCGTCACCACCGTTGTCTTCGACAGGACCGGCGCAGTCATTGATAGGTGAGACCGTCGCATGTAGATATTCTGATCATGCTATCTGCCTAGTTTTTCTAATTGTTTGGGGTCGGCTTCTAGTCTAACAGGATGCAGCTGACTGCCACTATTTTACATAGAGCTACTGCCTATTTAACCTCCACAAACCAGGATGCGCGATTCGGTCGGTACCTACCCCTTGGCAAAACTGCTGCCAGGTTTGGACCGACATCGGCAAGTACCTACTGCTTAATCTCAAAGATCGACTACTCGAATATGAAATTATTTAGCCGGGGGCTCCTCATATATTATTATTACCTGCTTTAAGAGGAAGAATAAATTGGTGTTATTACAAACTTTGGTATTTATCTTCTAGCTTAGTTCCATCGATAAAATATGGAAAACTTAGAAATATTATGTTATTATTGTGTAAAGTTTTGTTTTTCCGCTCACAGGGACCCCTATGTTCTCTTCAGCGGGCAAGATCACTAGGTTAACTACTTAACCTTCTTTCATGTTCTAGATACCGCAAGATCAATTTGTTTCTAGACGATGCCACGCCAGCCTTGCGTCCCGAACTGGGCGAGTTCACCACAGACTTCGGAGTGACGTTCGGCCACTTCATCTGCTTCGACATCATGGTCCAAGCGCCGGCGGTGCAGGTGGTGCAAAAAAGACACGTGAAGAATGTCCTGTTCCCAACCATGTGGATGTCGGAACTACCATTTTTGTCTGGTGAGTCACACATTTGGGCTTCGCGGCAGTCGTTTAAAAACAAATTAGTCTATTGGTCCGTTCTCAAAGGCAAAATTATTATAGAGAAAAACGGACAAAACACTCTAAGGTACTCTTTACAAATAAAAGTTTGACAATATTTGGGATTCATCTTAACACACCGAGTTTCCTCTGTGCCTCGGAAAGCGCGTTAAGGCGTTGGTCCCGGCTGTCATTTGTAGATCTTTAGCAGTCGTTACTGATTATCAGAAGCCAGTAAATCTGACTCGAGTCTTGCCAAGAACTACCGTGTTAACCAGTTTATGGGTTGTGGAAGTCTAGTAGGCAGCCGCTCCACGTAAAACACTGGTTTTTAGCTAAACCCGGTTTGACTGGAACCCGACCCCAATATAGTTGAGAAAAGGCTAGGCAGATGATGGGATTCATTAATTTTATATTTGAGGACGATACACCTTGATGATGAATTTTCGGGTTATCCGAAAATCTAGTCTCTGGTTGCTTAACAAAATGTAGACATGAAGATCTTTGTTATCGAGTATGATGCCTTCGAACGTTTACGTCACGACGATAACAACAACTAAATATTCTAAAATATCGAAACTTTGAAAATTAAAATTCTTTCTCGGTTGTAAACCTTTAGAGTCGTAAGTCAGAGCATTAATGTTTCAGCTATCCAGATGCAGGAATCGTACGCTTACGCAATGGATGTCAACTTACTGGCAGCTGGAGCCAATAAAGTATCGTTTGGCAATGCAGGTAAGCAAGATGTCAATTTTATTTTTGTTTTTTTTTCTCGGCAAGTTTCATATACACTGGCTTTGCTTTGAGAATCACAAAACTAGTCGATGAGGTGATACGCTTGAGGAGGTCTGTGAGACAGTCAATTGACGTCTTTCGGCTGATATCAGAATGATGATGTGTCTCTTCTTCTCTGTTATGGAAAAGGATAGCTTTGGTAACGATCTTTGATTGGAGATTCGATTAGTTTCAGGACAATAAACTATTTAATAATTTATTGTGTGGTTTCAGGCTCTGGAATCTATTCGGGAAAAGCCGGTGCTTTAATCAGCATCATGCCAGGATCAGACACCACTAAAGTTCTTGTAGCCAAAGTGCCTAAAGTACCTGGACAGGTACTAATGACTTACTGATCTTTGTAAATATAATTTTCTGCAATTTTGTGGTTTTACAATACAAGTTCTTGTAAGCCCAGTTTGGTCAAGAAATGAATTGTCAGCAACTCATTGGTCAAGAAATGAATCCATTAACATTTTTTTTTTTCTCCAGTTAACAGAGACGTACCCAGGTCCAACGTACAGCAACCCGTCAGACCTGGATAACCTGCGCGTGATGGCAGACCTATCACTTCCGTCACACGTCAGCAAGCTGCTGGAGCCAGGCTCCCAAGAGTTCACGCTGGTGCACAGGGATGTCACCTGCACCTTCAAGGCTACTATTGCCCCAAGAGATGGCAGCCAGGTGAGAAGACCCTGTATTTTATTGCTGACTTTAAAACGTCAACAATAGAAGTAATTCACCTTATATTTCAAGTAGTTATTGAAAGCCTTCCTTTTGTTTTTTCCAGCAATACAGATACAGAGCAGGTGCTTTCAGTGGCCTAAGATCGTGTTACGTCAGGCTAAGGCGCGGTTTGAGGATGTGCGGCATATACGCCTGCACGGGCGAAGGCATAGAAACTTGTGGTATCAGGTAAACCGTCAATCAAATTGTCCTACTGACATTAAGGAGTCTCTCCGCTAATTTATTAATCTGCAGGCAATCATTGAGTAACATGCTCTAAACAAAGTGCCATTTTATCAACGAAGTCGACTGTCAAAAATGACAAAATACACACAACACACCACACACACACAATCACACACACAACAATCACATCACACACAACAATCACACAAACACAATACACACACACACACACACACACACAACAATCACACACACACACACACCCTCACACAACAATTCACTACACAACAATTCGACAGCGTTTGTCAATCTCATACAGTTTTGACGTTTTGACAATCACCTTCGCCACACTACCGCTGATAGAATGTCACTTGTCTAGAGCCTATGTAATACCCATGGGATAACGTCTCTGTGTTTTGTAACAGGTTCCCCACCTACCAAGAGAACTCAACTGCCATTTTCGAGGAGCTCACTATAACAGCCACGATGCCAACTCCTGTACTCAACACTAATTTAGATACTGATAACTCTGTCGTGTATCCTGCCTCTACTACTGTCCACGTCATGCCTTTAGAACCAAAAGGCTTTGCGTACTCTATCGTTAGGAATGATAACGTCACCTTGCATACTTTGAAATTGAAAGACAACAATGCTGAGTTATATTCGTTCGCTGTCTGGGGAAGACATTTTGACATTGACGAAACGGATGAGCCGATACGATATGAAGATTTTGACGGAGCCAGTGAAAACGATAACTGAGGTATCGGCAATAATGCTCATTGATTGATATTTGAATTGTTGATCGGTACAATCATGGTACCTACCCAAATTAGGTGAAGCCTATGTTTACTTTAAGAAACCAATTTTATAAAATAATTGAAAAACTGAGTATGTTGTTTCATTTATTCTGCATTTCTTGTGACGTTTGAAACTGGAAAGTAACAAGAGCATGTGCCTTCTGATAAACGGCTGGATCGCGACTAAAGGAGATGCAGAAAGAAGACATGGCGCGTCGACCACAAATTAACCGGAAAGGTCAAGAGGATGATAAGCAAAGGTAAATAAAAATAAACATGAAACGGTTAACAATAGTATAATTATTCAATAACAAAATAATAACAATAATTAAGGCTCATACTCTTACTGCCAGCAATGAAAGCCATTACTGATACAGAGTAGGTACATACTAAGGTCTTGATTTGGCTATAAACATTTTAATAATACACTTTGATATACTTAATTATTAGTTGATCTTAAATTTAACATTGTAGGTATAATAATAAATGGCGCATTCAGAANAACTGCCAGCAATGAAAGCCATTACTGATACAGAGTAGGTACATACTAAGGTCTTGATTTGGCTATAAACATTTTAATAATACACTTTGATTTACTTAATTATTAGTTGATCTTAAATTTAACATTGTAGGTATAATAATAAATGGCGCATTCAGAAATAAAAGATAAATATCCTAGATCTATTTAATCGCAAGTAATAAAAATGATCAAATTATAAATGCATAATACCTCTAATAAATAGGTACCAATTATGGTAGCATTGGGAAAGGAATTGAGAGCAAAAAGCTACGACCAACAACTTCAGAAACTATTGCTCAAGCTGCCTTGGTCGCAGATCCGATTCAGAAGACACGACACCGCATAGCAAGGTATTTTCAAACGCACTTGTACCTATAAATAGTATAATAGTTTCCTAATACATAACATATTTCAGACCAAAGATCCATAGATAAACAAGAATAAACTTACAAACTAAAAACAGATTGTTCATATCTGTGCTTTCATTGTGGTTAATGAAAGCACAGATATTCACTATTGTAAGTGGTTGTCTTATTTATAGCTACGTAAGAAAACAAACGTATTAATACCGAGTATTAATAACGAGCATAATATGGAATGGGCTGGTAATGGTGGTAACAAACTTATATCTTATACCGTGTACGTTCTTACGTGTACTTAAAAGTCACGTCTTTCCAATTTCAAACATAATATTTATTGCTGATACTGACCCTGCTTTAACCCTAATTAAAACTGACTGTAACATAACAAAGCTAGCATAGCTGCAAATAGCACTCGACTCAGAAGATGAACAGCAGATGCACCTGGTTCAGCTGTTGTCGAAGCTTGAGTTGTAGGTATTTCAGTAGTCGTGCTGACAGTTGTCGTACTCACAGTCGAAGGGCCTGCAGTTGTCGAAACTGGCGTTACATCTCCTTCAGCATCAGTCAACGCCGGGTCTTCAACCTGACCGTCAGTCGCGAACCTTCTGCCCCATACAGCGAAAGCTAACAACTCCGCAGCACTGTTCTTCAAAGTCATAGTGAATATGGTGTTGGTGCCGTATTTAGATGTGGTGTAGTCAAACTCTTTGGCTTCTAAAGGCATGATGGAGACCTTGGAAGAGACTGGGTACACGATGGCATTGTTAGTGTCCAGGTCAGCAACGATGGCAGGAGTCGGCATCCTGGCTGTTATAGTCAGCTCCTCGAAAATTGCAGTTGTATCAGGTATGTAGCTGGAGAACCTGTAATAAAAAGATAAAATGTTTATGATGATATGCTACAAATTATTGTGCTATTTAGAAGATCGCTAAAATGTTAACGTTGAACACAAAAGTAGCTGTTTAAGGCAATTTTTGAAGCGCCGTTCTTGTGCCTGACGTCGCATCGTTGATTGATAAACAAATATTAATATTATAGGTTAGCAAGCAGTCAACCAGTATCCACTGGTTAACGTATGCAGCTGCTTGTGGATAGACATTCAAACCCTATTCAATATTTCTGTGGTCAAAGCTGCTTTATAGCATAAATAGCCTAGGAATTATTTAGGTATAGAATGAGGCTTTTAACAAGCACTGCTTCATTTAGGCCTGTCTTTAAAATATATTCATCTTCATCAGGGCATTTCTTTGCCGTAATACTATGATTTTTATTGACCTGTTGTTTGGCCAGAATAGTCCTTTGATTTGGATGCGTTACCTTAGACCACATGTCTCTCTAGTGTCTCCGGTGCAGGCGTACACGCCACAGATCCTTGTGCCTCCTGTGGCCACTCCGGAGAACGACCTTACGCCACTGAAGACACCGGCTCTGTATCTGTAATGCTGCAATCAAATAAGATATTAATGTTTGTATGAATAACATAAATTTATTTTAATAGAAGACACCCAAGCAAATAAAATACTCGTGGTCACAAAAAAAAACAGATCTCACACAGCTACCAATTAGGATTGAATTCAGTCTAGGCTGTGCTATCAATTACTGCCCAAGGTGATGCAGAGCATGAAGTTAATAGGGGACAATACAAAATCACTCTCCGGAATTGCCTGCAGCCTGCCATTGGATTCAATAGAGCTATAATTAATGTGTCTCTGGCAGCTTAGACAAAAGTACAGTGAGCAGAAGTGGTAGGGTGTACCTTTACGTACAATAGGCCGACCATATGTCACCAGTAACTCTTTGATAATGACGGAATTTAATAGTGTCAGACTAACTTTGTTACTATCACTTACCATTGCGTGTTGCCGACCAGCGACCGGATTACAGTTGTCCGTGTTGTTGTGACAAATATCCGGATTTTGTGTGTTTATACAATGGCCTCCAAGAATTGTCGAATGCCATGATAGTCTCATTTAGCTGCGGCATTCCGCATGATCAAAGGGTCAGTCGAGTCGTTGAAGCGGTGCTTGGGGGAAACCTTTACAATAAGTCTCAAACTAGTTGAGATATCGTGATACTATTTGCGCTACTGATAGTATAACGATCTCTTTCGCACTGCGTGATGTCACATGTTTTTATCGAATGTATCGTGAGAACATCCTGCAGTTTATCCGTTAAAATCAAATACCACAAAAAAACGTACAGTACAATGCCGTGTGTACCTAGCCTTACTCGGCTGCATCCTGTTAGACTAGAAGCCGACCCCCATAGTCAGGGAAAGGCGACGTAGATTAATTGATTGCAGTTGATCACAGGCTCAACGGATGCTGGTAGTGTAATTACTTAAAATTATAAGTGCCAAGTTCCGCTAATTAATTAATTAAACGCTGTATACTGAACTATGATAACATAGAGAAGGAGACATACAGGAGTGATCACAGACAACTTAAATTTTAGCTACTAAGCTGCGCGCCGGTGCAGCGCAATTCACTGCTCCGTGGAGGTGATGGATAAGTGGCTCGGAATGAGTAAATAATATACGACAACAATAAACGTTTAATAATGAATAAAATGTACTTTCTTAAGGTTCTACGAGAAGACTTAACAACTAGGGGAGCCTAAAGGTCGTAATGATAGCATTTGACTTTTGAGAACAGTAATAAAAACACAAATGCCATTTGATTTTTGACTCCATTCAGATTGATTAATCTTAATGTAGTCAAATATCAAATCCTGCCTTTCAAAATAGTGCTATTTTTAATTTAATGAGAAAACTCTTTTTTTTATGAGAGCATTATTTTACGTAGCAATACACACAAATCTTTTCTTAATCATGTCATGTTCATCATGTCAAATTTTCAGTTCAATATTCTTTACAATGTACCACCAGTTTATCAAATCATTTCAGTCTTCCAAATCCATTCAACATCACATTTATGCTTACAAACTATTTCAGAATGGCACAATTCCATAAATGCAGTCTTCTTAATCAGAACTGAATATTTCATCCAGGAGAGTGTTGAAATTCTGTATATCTTCTTCGGATGCTCCTTTATTGTGATCAACGTCTCTGTTATAGATCCTTCCCCAGATGCCAAAAGCGACTACTTCATTTTGGGGGACATTGATCTTAAAGTTTATACGTTCTCGATTGTTTCTATTCATTATTTCCTTCTGTAGCACAGAAAAGGTGTTCTGGTCATTGGGTTCACATTTAGATTGGTCTTTCAGTTTCGTGGTGTAAGTAAAGTTCTTGGAACTGAGAGGAAATTTGTTGTACCTCAAAGTCACTGGGAAGTACTCGATGTTGTCACAATCAAGCGTCTCGTTGTACGTGTTTCTGTACGTTTGCATTTCTATTTCCAGTTTTTCTATTGTCGTTTCTTCTGTCTGATTAAATCTGAAAGTTTTAAAACAAAATTGTATTTCATCAGTGAACACTCCAAATATGATGGATTTCAGAGGAATGGTAGCACAAAATATTTTTTGACGGACATTTGCAGCAAGGCCGATTGGCCAGTGACCAGAGTGTGCTAGATATATCTACCTACAATGTTTTGTATCTCACAGCTCATTTAAATAATTAACATTAAAACTCAAACCATATTTAGGATTAATTAATAAAATAATGTACTACCTGTAGGAGCAGGTAGTGACGTCATCGGTCTTGCAGGCGNGTTCATCATGTCAAATTTTCAGTTCAATATTCTTTACAATGTACCACCAGTTTATCAAATCATTTCAGTCTTCCAAATCCATTCAACATCACATTTATGCTTACAAACTATTTCAGAATGGCACAATTCCATAAATGCAGTATTCTTAATCAGAACTGAATATTTCATCCAGTAGAGTGTTGAAATTCTGTATATCTTCTTCGGATGCTCCTTTATTGTGATCAACGTCTCTGTTATAGATCCTTCCCCAGATGCCAAAAGCGACTACTTCATTTTGGGGGACATTGATCTTAAAGTTTATACGTTCTCGATTGTTTCTATTCATTATTTCCTTCTGTAGCACAGAAAAGGTGTTCTGGTCATTGGGTTCACATTTAGATTGGTCTTTCAGTTTCGTGGTGTAAGTAAAGTTCTTGGAACTGAGAGGAAATTTGTTGTACCTCAAAGTCACTGGGAAGTACTCGATGTTGTCACAATCAAGCGTCTCGTTGTACGTGTTTCTGTACGTTTGCATTTCTATTTCCAGTTTTTCTATTGTCGTTTCTTCTGTCTGATTAAATCTGAAAGTTTTAAAACAAAATTGTATTTCATCAGTGAACACTCCAACTATGATGGATTTCAGAGGAATGGTAGCACAAAATATTTTTTGACGGACATTTGCAGCAAGGCCGATTGGCCAGTGACCAGAGTGTGCTAGATATATCTACCTACAATGTTTTGTATCTCACAGCTCATTTAAATAATTAACATTAAAACTCAAACCATATTTAGGATTAATTAATAAAATAATGTACTACCTGTAGGAGCAGGTAGTGACGTCATCGGTCTTGCAGGCGACGAGCAGGCAGGCGGCGATGCCAATTTCTCGGCGAGCATACGTGTGAGTGCCATCTTCTATGAAGGCGCGGTACTGCACCGACTGGCAACATTACAAAGTATTGTTAAGAGAACTTCTTTGGTAGCGATGGAAGAGGTGACTAAATGAACTAGAAGGAAAAAGAAAATTATCAGAAAGATGGATATCAGCATATTTCGGTTTAGACGCTGGTGGCAATGTCGTAAGAACTGCGTTTAACCACGCGGTTGCAATGCGAAATGATGGAAGTGTCCAACCTCTCATTGTAGTTGCACATGCACCTAGATTTGACAGAAACCTAGATTCACCAAGATGATGATGAAGAGAGTGTAGGCGGAAGTGAGTCTGACGTATGAACTTGATTTTTTAGAAAGTGTGACCATTACATTGATAAATTATAAAATAAATATGATAAAGGAAAACCCAACTTAGTAAACCTTAAAATAAAAGTAACTTACCCTCATCATACACTACATATATTAAAATTATAAAGCAAGCACTAAATCGCACTAAGGTTAACACGATTAAAATAAACGCGTGCAACATCTTATTCGAACAAATTGTTAATTT
This sequence comes from Mamestra configurata, assembly GCA_002192655.3. Classification (NCBI taxonomy): domain Eukaryota; kingdom Metazoa; phylum Arthropoda; class Insecta; order Lepidoptera; family Noctuidae; genus Mamestra; species Mamestra configurata. The sequence goes on from NDFZ01003862.1 coordinate 23,463, forward strand.
TCGTGCTTTCAAATACATTTATTTGCGGTGCAGAGTGTTATTAGTATAATTTTTTTTTGTAATAATTTGTAATAATTATAAAATAAATACGAATTAACAAAAAATAAAATATTCCCGTTATCACATAATTATTTGGCACCGATTTCTGTTAGTAAAATATCATGCAAAAAATGCAAATAAATATTTAAAGCATTTTCAAAAAGTGGTCATGCTGTGAACAATAAATAATAATGAACAACATAAAACAGCCGGTTTATTCTGTCAACATCTCACCGTGTAAACTTAGGTGGAGTGAGCATGAAGTGAACTGTCCCATCTTGTTTGTATGGATTGACAGCTCACTTCATGCTCACTTCACCTAAGTAAACATCAACCTAAAAATCATCTCACCAAGATGATCACAAAACAGGTCTCGTCAACATACCGTGGTGCCTTCTCTCAGGGCGAGCGTGACGTTGAAGGTGCAAGTGGTATCCCTGTGCACCAGCGTGAACTCCTGAGAGCCTGGCTGTAGCAGCCTGCTGATGTGTGACGGGAGAGACAGGTCGGTGATCAGGCGCAGGTTGTCGTGGTTAGCCGGGTTGTCGTAGATCGGACCTGGGTAGGGTTCTGTTACCTGAACAAAGAAAGATTTGATTGGTGAGCTGATAAATCAAATATAGGGAAAACCCAGAGAGTAGGTGATAACTTGGTTACCAGACATGGAAGTATAGATGTAGGCGGAACAGGGTATTAAGTCTCGCAACCTCCATTGACATGGGGTGATCCTCCGAACAGAAGCATGTCTTTCTGGTGGTCAACAGCAAGATGGTTGTTGTCAAGCTGTACCTACTCGTATAGTGTGCGTCCAAATCGCGCGGACTTTGATTGTGCTATGAAGGATTTGTGTGATGTCAGGTCTACTTTGATTTCGTATGCAGTAGATATAGTAGATAAATGATTGAAAGACAGCCAGAAATGGTTTGCGAGGGTTGATGTTATGATCACTTTACAAGTAAAAAAAGATACGGTAAATTAGAGTAAAAAGCCGGAGACCAACAACATTTAAGTAAAAACTTAAAGATAAAAGTCTTACCTGTCCTGGTACTTTAGGTACTTTGGCTACAAGTACTTTCGTAGTGGGTAAACCTGGCATAATGCTGACAAGAGCACCGGCTTTGCCAGAATATATTCCGGAACCTGAAAAGAAGAAATTAATAATATGATACAGACGAAAAAAAATACATGATTGAAGATTCGGAAAGATTAGGTCTAAAACTGGCATCATAATCAACGAAACGTTGATTACTCGTAGTAATAAAGTGCGCATTTACCTGCACTGCCAACTCTGACGTTATTGGCCCCAGCTCCCAAGAAGTTGACATCCAGGGAGTATGCATACGCCTCTTGGATCTGGACGGCTGAAACATTATAGAAAGCAGATTTGAATAAACCAATCAACACACCATCAGTAAGAAAAATACCACCTGGAACACACAAAAAAATAGAGGGCCAAGTAAAAAATTAATCGAATGCTTTGCGTTACTTAAAAAATTGTATCACATATTTTTAAGCAGAATTCGCATTCCCATCTCAGTCGTAATCTGTCAAAAAACACCTCAATTTCCGTAAATTTTTACGTACGTTTAAAAAATCTAGAGTTGGCCCTCTGACTGTAGTACTACCTTTCTTTTCTGACGCATTATCAAAAATGAAGTCAACATCATTTTTAAAAGAACTATGTCTATATCTTTTATTCGTCGAGTAAAGAAAGAAGTGGTGCTCTTGCTAGTTGACTATTCAAATAAGGTATTGCCTTCCAACCCCTGAAAATTGTCACTCACCAGTCAAATACGGCAGTTCAGAGAACCACATGGTAGGGAATATGACATCTTTAACGTGGCTCTTTTGGACCACCTGCACTGCCGGCACTTGGAACATAAGGTCGAAGCAGATGAAGTGGCCGAAGGTCACCCCGAAGTCTGTGGTGAACAAGCCCAGCTCGGGACGCAAGGCTGGCGTGTGCGTATACTCGCCGAATAAGTTGATCTTGCGGAATCTGGAACGAGCGAATGAAGCATTAATCTTAAATTGTCACCTTAAACTTTAATTCATAATCGATGGTTCCGTTAGGCCAATCGGGATGAACGTAAACAGAATGTACTCGTACCTGCAGAATGAAATCTTCGAAGATAGATGTCGTGCAACTGATGATCTTATAAATTATAGAAACAGTCGCAACCACTGCAATGTTGAGAATTGTTCAACCGTGACTTGGACACAAACTTATATCACCTACACTTATATCCTAGATTATTAAAGTATGTGCGTATGATGTGCGTGAATGGCCAAATCCAATACTTGGAAGGCCAATATAGCCCGACAAGCTTACAAAGAGTCAACAAGTCGTAATGATGGGGACATCATTTTAAGTAGAATAACAGAATTATTTACGAAATTGGGTAATCCATGAAGAAGGCAGCAAAAAATTTAACATGAAGCAGCGGTTTTTGAATGCTTCTTTTATATTATTATTACTTTAAGCGGATTCAATTGTTCTACATCATTATGGTAATATTGTAATTTCTTTATGGTCCTACCTGTCAATGACCGCTCCGGTCCTGTCGAATACGACGTTGGTGTTGAAGATGTATTCCTTCGCCTCAGGGCAGTACTCTCCCCCCGTCGTCGCTGTGTCCGGATTGGTGCAGTCCATACGCTCGCGACCATTGATCACCACATAGATGTCATTCTGCCGCGCAGCTGTTGATATGCCTACCAGGAACTGGTAAATGTAATTGAAAGTTTAGAAATTGTACTCTTTTTTTTTTTTTTTAAGGATTGGAAATCATCAAATGACTTCTTCCGCTCTGGGTGGAGTGAAAGGGCGTGTCAGCTTACTGACTAAAACCCATCCGTGTTCCTTCTAAAGCCCTATGCGTTCCAGGGCCGCGGTGACTCTTTCGAACAAATTCCGCAACCCTGGCAGGCTCTGGCCCTAGC
>NDFZ01003863.1:7998-36245 GCA_002192655.3 Mamestra configurata
GCGCTGCCATCGCAGGCTACAGCCTATATTCAATACCACGGTTACTTAAACCTGAATCATCACAGGATAGCTCAAATTAATATAACTTACCTGCCCCGCATCACATTCCAGTAGAGCCAACAAAGCTGCAGAGTGAAATCCCGCAGTGGCTGCTTTTAGCAGAACTGGCAGCCTGATCTTACTGCCAGCTACTAGACTGAACAGTTGTACTAACGCAGCCACAAGACACATCGCAGCTCCCAGGCTCACTGTGATCTTCACTATGTCTCGTAAGTCGTTCTCAGTACCTGTCTAAATAAAACATTTTTAAGTGGTTATCGAATTATGAATCCTGATACACTTCACTTCTAAAACAGGTACTCACGAATGTCTCCCTTTCCACAGTGAAGAGTGCGAAGGTAGCAACGCCCCGACAGTGGCACGCGACATGTGTGTGCTGCGGTATGCGCAGCTCACACGCCTGCGTGCTCCACACGCGCGGCGACGACCGCGACCGACCTCCACACGCGAGCTGAGATGCTGACCACAACAACTACATTACCTCACTACATTCTTTACTAACGACGGAACTGTATGCTGTGCGGTATCTACTCACCAATAGCGCTGTAGTTCTTGGAGTGCGCGAACAGCAGTGTGACAGTGTGAGGGAGCATGGGATCAACTCCCGAGCCGCTGACAGACACCTGCACCTGTTGTGATGCTACTGTGTACTCTGTTGCGCGGCCAGACCTGGAAGAGTTGCCGCTACAACTACCGTGTAGGAGGGAAAGGAAACCAAACGATAAATAAATAAAAATAATAAAACGGTACAAAAAAAAATTACACAAAATGAATTATAAAAAATTAAGAAAAATGTCTACTCCATTAATTTTGAAACAAGGGATCAAATAAAAAATCAGCTTTAATAACAAAAAGCTATAAAACTACATCATCAAGAAACGGGTCCTTACTTATACTCGACGTATCTTGTTAGCGATGGCAACCTAGCTCCCAAGTCATGGTACAGTACGGCGACCACAGAAGCATTGCCAGTTGTCTCCGCTAGCTCCACTACTGCTGACGTTACGAGCCACTCCTCGCGAGTCACTGGAGGTGGCTGAAGCGAGAAGTGCGCCACGTTGTCCAACTGAACTGGTGCAGTTGTGACTGTGAACTCATGGAAGCGCTTGTCGAAGCTATTCCGCAGTCCCGCTGTGTCCACCACGGCGTTTTGGAGTTCGAAGATTTTCTAACAAAGGTAATGAGACTTGTAATTTTTATAAGCTGAGTTTATGAAAGATTTGGTTAAGTTTCTTTCTTCAATAACACCTACCTCCTCATCCAGGAACGCATCAGGGTGTGTGAGCAGGTGGTCATAGATGCGCAGCAGATGTTCCGCGCTGTGGAGCCTGTCGGCTGGCTGAGCTGCAGCAGACATGAGGTAGTGCAGCATGTGTACTGCATGTGAGAGAGGAGGCTCGCCCTCGCCCGGGTGTGTTTGCAGGGAGCGCAGCACTGCGCCGTACTGCCGCGACACGTGCCACACCGAGCGCCACGAATAGCCCAGCGATATCAGAGTAAACTGACAACCACATGAATGTTCAATGGTAGGTACTTATGAATAGACAAATTATCCAAATTATTATAGGTTTAATTTACCTGTTCATAAATATCTCTGAGTGAGTCTGCAACACAACCAGAGAAATCTGGTGGCATCCATTTGACGCCATGCTGTCCGGATTTTGGCTCACAAAACCTGAAAAATGTTACTTTCTTAAAAACTTTTACTTCATTATGTAGGTGTGGTGTTAAATTAAAGTTTTTTAAACTTGCCTGGTGGTCTCTCCGCTGTACCCTGGTGGACAGGAGGCAGTCGCGTGAGCTCCGGGAGCAGTCTTCGGCCAGCGCAAGCCATGGGAGGCGTCGCTCTCACACGCTACGTCGTCAGCTCCTAGAGCCCACATGAACACGGCTTTGGCGTTGGTGCCAGCCACTGATGATACTTGACACCGAAACTCACTGGATTTCTGAGTAAACAACCCGAAATAAACGTAAAGTGGCAGAATTCTCTTTATTATGCTTAGTCTCTACATTGAATTATTCATCGCATAAAATACCTGAATGTTATAAAGCTTGAGCACGCTCCCCGCGGGGAACAGATCCTCCCAGACCTCTCTGCCCGGTGCCATCGGTAGCAGCGTCCTCTCCCTCGCCCAACTGAACCCGAGCGCGCCGTGCACCCGCCCCGCTCCCGCCAGACATGTTATACTCACGTTGTCGCCCTGACACACATTTATAACAACTGTTTATAGCACTACAATTTGAGTTTTTTTTAATTCAGATTAGTTTAGATTGACTCACCTTGTTGACAGTGATAGTGGATGGCACGAGTCTTATATCGGGTGGTCTCAACACTGTCAGTCTCAGCGCTCTACATCGTCTCCTGCCAGCATCGTCTGCTGCACAGGACCACTTGCCGCTATCGAGTCTTTTCGCTTCTGATATGCCTAACACTGACATGCGACGACCGAGCGCGACTTCTGACACCGTCCGCGTCCAAATATCTCTGAAAGTAGAAAGCATTTGTACTAGCACCAACATGCTTTTGTTAGTTGCTTATTACCTTTACTGTATCTAATGGCAAGTAAAGCGAAAAAATATATTTTTGTCCCTTTAAAATATTGTGTGTTCAATTTTCATACCTTGTTGTTCCATTGAAGTTTATCTTGACACCATCTTTGTACCACGTGAAGGTGATGTTTGGTGATCCATAAGCCATACATGTCAGTATAAACTCTGACCCCTCCCATATTTCTGGACGGTGGTTCACAACCAGAGTCTGCGAAAGAATACCGTAATTAAATGTTATTATGCCTTATTTAAATTGGTTTAGTCGACGTTTACCTAATCTCCGTTTTTCAAGGGCAACATTACTTTATGAACTTAAACTTTAGTTTAAATGAAATAGAAGTGGACGTTTATGAAAATTGGTCATCAGTCCAATGTTTCACGTCAATGGGAACACTGAAGCTGAAAGAAAATNCTCCGTTTTTCAAGGGCAACATTACTTTATGAACTTAAACTTTAGTTTAAATTTATTGGGATCAACTCATTTTTTTGGAATTTCAACGATCTAAATAATTCATTGTCGTAGTGGAGTGGATTGTGTTGTTGTAAATAAAGATATGTGACGGTGTTCTCAACAATTATCATTTCATTATTAATAGCTTAGATGTAAACGAGAGTTAAGGGTATTAGTAGTAGCGCGCTAGACTGCACGAAAAGCCCTTTTTAATTATGTTATTATAGCTGTCGGGTTCACTTTTCCCAATTTCTGTAGTTATTTTTTACTAAGACAAGACGGTACCTACTAACAAACCGCCCCGACTTCGCACGGGTGAGAAATCTTACTCGTTTATCGCTCTTTCTTCTACACTCGTGAGCAATGAACTGGAATCACTTCATCGCGCGTTGCTCTAAACATTTCATTTACAACTTCTTTGCAATTAACAATGGATTTCAATCTCCTTCAAAATCATAAACAAAGATCATGGAAAGTTAAAACAAAAAAACAAAACACCATATTGTTGGTAGTCCTGAAAGTGAAATAGAAGTGGGCTTTTATGAAAATTGGTCATCAGTCCAATGTTTCACGTCAATGGGAACACTGAAGCTGAAAGAAAATGGAAACCACACCTATAGAAGCCGCTCAAGTCGTCATCCTAATCCAGCAAGGGCTTCCTCAGCGTACTATCGGTCGACAGCTTCATCTGAGGCAGTATAGAAGGTCTGCGGTACAGAGTGTAAATTCCCACAAACCTCCATAGAAAAGAGAGGATTCTCCGACCGGACGGTTGTTGTGTCCGGTGGGCAACTGCCCGATAGTTGATATTCGGGCTGTTTTACATGTTCTAATTGCATGGAAAACTCTGATACAGGATTTCGTTCAGTAGTTTGATGCTGCCGGTATAGATGGCGCTGCGTTCATTTTTTGTTGAGGTACAATTTTTGCTTTGTTAGTTTTTTTATGTGGTGTTTTCGATGCCGCTACATCACTCCCCTCCGGATACCGGAGGTCGATAGTGGATGAGTCGTTCATACATTTTGAGATGCTTGCCAGGCCAGTGGAAGGTTGGTTCCAGTGGACACCCAGTTCCAGTCGAAACCGGAACCGAAAGTCCACTGGAACGAGTTCATGTAGCTTCGGAACTGTCTGCAGTGGCCCAGTGAGTCGGAGTGATGATATGCCAGTGAGTCGGGATGATGCTGCAAGCTCCAATGAGTCGCAATGGTGCTGCTGGCTCCAGTGGGTCGGAGCGGTGTTGTGGGACGTAGTGACTTGACTGCTGGCGTCGACCAGAAGAGGTTCTTCAAGGCTCTTCATGTGACTGGCTAAAGGAAAAGTGTGCTTGCCAAGGTCGCAGATGAGGTTGGAAGTGATGANAAGAGTATTCTCCGACCGGACGGTTGTTGTGTCCGGTGGGCAACTGCCCGATAGTTGATATTCGGGCTGTTTTATATGTTCTAATTGCATGGAAAACTCTGATACTGCGATGCAGGATTTCGTTCAGTAGTTTGATGCTGCCGGTATAGATGGCGCTGCGTTCATTTTTTGTTGCGGTACAATTTTTGCTTCGTTAGTTTTTTTATGTGGTGTTTTCGATGCCGCTACATCACTCCCCTCCGGATACCGGAGGTCGATAGTGGATAAGTCGTTCATACATCTTGAGATGCTTGCCAGGCCAGTGGAAGGTTGGTTCCAGTGGACACCCAGTTCCAGTCGAAACCGGAACCGAAAGTCCACTGGAACGAGTTCATGTAGCTTCGGAACTGTCTGCAGTGGCCCAGTGAGTCGGAGTGATGATATGCCAGTGAGTCGGGATGATGCTGCAAGCTCCAATGAGTCGCAATGGTGCTGCTGGCTCCAGTGGGTCGGAGCGGTGTTGTGGGACGTAGTGACTTGACTGCTGGCGTCGACCAGAAGAGGTTCTTCAAGGCTCTTCATGTGACTGGCTGAAGGAGAAGTGTACTTGCCAAGGTCGCTGATGAGGTTGGAAGTGATGATAGAGGCTGAGTATGCTGACCAGAATGCGGGTCAGCTGCANGGAAGTGATGATAGAGGCTGAGGATGCTGACCAGAATGCGGGTCAGCTGCATGCTGGAGGTGCCGTGGGTACTGGCTAGCTGTATGACTCGCTGCTCGAGAGCTTCAGGTCACGGTGAGGAGAAGTTATGATGATAAGGTCATGATGGAGTAGCTGCACGAAGGCTGCGTTGAAGTTCAAGGTCGAGGCTTACCAGTATAGAATGATATGCGGTACAGAGTCTATAGTCCCGCAAACCTCCATAAAATGGGGAAAATCCTCTGACCAGACGGTTGTTGTGTCTGGTGGGCAACTGCCCGATAGTTGATATTCGGGCTATTGTAAATGTTCAAATCACATGGAAAACTAATACCGCGATGTAGGAAGTAGTTCGATGCTAGCGGTTAGATGACACTGCGTTTTTTTTTGTTGCGGTACAAATTTCGCTTCGTTTGTTTTTCTTTTGGGGGCATTGATGGCCTCAAGAGATAGCGCTACAAAGAAAATAAATGTTCCTCGCACTTCCTTTATATTCAAAGTATTTAACACACACACAGTAATCCTAAAACTATCTAGCTGAGATTTCCCAATTACCTGAAGCGCTCATGCTGCATGCATTGCTAGTGTCGTAATGTTTATGGGGTGAGTCTTGGAAAATTAATTAGGTGAAAACTTAAAGATTCGCCTCGAATTTAATTCCTACAAAAGTCCGTCTAGAGAATGAAAGTATTATGTAGACAACTCACGTGCAAGCTGAGCGCGGGTTGCATGTGGAAGTGCGTGGTGTCTGCTTGCAGTGTGCGCATGCGCGCCAGTGCCGCCCGCAGTGCGCCCGCGTCGCGCCGCGCGCCCCACACGCGCGCCCACACCCCGCGCGCGCCTCGTTCCCCCGCCGCGCTGACACACATACACATGTACACAACACGCCCGTACCAGATACACCAGTGGTACAACATGCTTACAGAATACACCAGTGGTGGTATTCTGTAAGCATCTCACTGTGAAAACCATGAGAAGTGGAAAAGATTGATAGCTCAACGCTGTCAAATCTCTGCTTGAAGAGGCAGGATAACAGTTCATTTCAAGCTCTAAGTTTTCAAGGCAAAGTGCTACGGAATAGACTAGCGGCAGTGTTCACTGAAGAGGTACTTACCTTATGTTTAGGATTTCTACTTCATCTTCTAATGTTATGTTTGACACCTTCAAATAGCTTGTTAACTGAAATAGGTAAGACAGTTGTTATCAATGTTTTCTTTGTTTGTTTGGAATTTTGTCGTATTTTACTTGGTAAATACCTTGTTTTTTACTTCTTGAGAGATGTTTTCACTTGCTTGATCCACTACTTCTAGTCGGGTATCAAATCGTGCTGATGCTATAAACATATAAAGTTTAGAAAGGCACGATTACTTGAATTTACCACCGGCATTGTAGATTATTGAAATACTCACAGACGTCTGTATCCTTCGGGTTGCAGTCACAAGCTGTTCCTTTCTTACAGGTTTCTGCACATTCCTCTATACCGCATTCTGCAACAAAAATCACACGAATAATTGCACCGCAATAAGAAGCTACTTAGCGACAGGAGTTGTTGTTGTTAGATGAAGTGGTCTCACCTGGCGGAGCTAGCTGCGCCTCGCACAGGTCCCCCGTGTAGCCCGGCGCGCAGATACAGCTGACGGCGGCCGCGCCCAGCTGTCTGTCGATGCAACCAGCTGGTAAATTCAACGTGCAACTATTCAATAGATCCAAAAGTTGAATAACTAATTTATTTATTTGTAAAATTGATGTTTGATGTGGCTACAGCAGATCTAAGTACAAAATGCCTGTCCATAGTAAAAAGAAGTAGAAGTAACTTGGCTGAAAATTAAAAACAGCGATACCTCCAACAATTCGTGACACATAAATTCTAACCATTACCTGATGTACTAAGCTATGGCAAACAAAATTATGGATCCTTACCTGCAGGTGCCGCCATTCTTACATATGTTGGAGGCCCTCGGGCACAGCGGACCCTCTCCGCAGTCCGCTCCGGAGTAACCCTCGAAACACGAACAGGAGAACTGTCTGCGATGCGGAAAATAGTGTGGAGTGAGCTATATTATTTTGTAATTAAAGATGCTGAAATATCCACTACAGCTTTATTGATGGAAATAGGAAACATCCGCAATTCAATCCTTATTGGATCAACGAATTCATGTCCAACTCACTGATAATCGTGTCTGGCGTAGCAGTGGCCCAGCAGCCGGCACTCGACGGCGCTGCATGAAGTGGCTCCCGGTGATTGCGTTGCTCCTCGCACCTCATACGTCACGTTGAACCCGTACACGGCCAGCAGACCCAGTGCCCTGAGCTGTGTGCCCTCTAGTCTGTCCAGGCTCAGCTCCACCACAAGCACGGGACTCTGCACCTGTGAATAAAATTAAAATTTTAAACTGTGTTGGCAGTGTAAACGATAAATTCTCCTACACCTAGGACAAAAAGCTTAACGTGCGTTGAGAGTTGGCAAACATGTTGATGATTCATGTTTGATTTCAACATCGCAGAATTTTCGTAAATTCATGTTTGATAGTAGATATAAAACTTTGAGGTGACATTGACATGAGTTTGTTAATCTTAATAAAACGTCATATTTAATATCTTATTTCAATGTTAAAGTTAAGTTTGCTTTACATAAAAAAAGTTATGCCAAGACAAAAATTGAATAAGTAATGCGCCTTCCGTCTAAAGAGAACACTTTGAAAGCAAGTTAGAAACACTAACATTTCTATTTTCACGCTTAGATATTACTATGGACGAACATCAGTTACCTACTAAAAGGTCAGCGTGACAATTTCGCTTATACCTCCATGACTTCCCAGAATTTGTTAACTCTAGGTATAAAAACCGGTCAAGTGCGAGTCGGACTCACATGCAAAGGGTTCGGAACGAATCAAATTTTTGTAACATGTTACTTTTAAACCATATACTTTTTTTAGGTTTTCCTGAAATATATTGGGGAAAAACTATTATTAACTATTATATTATCTGTATTTTTTTCTTTATTTTAGACTCTTGCTGGAATGGTAAATTATTTTAAAATTATGAAAAAAATATATTCAAAACCCCTACAATACGCCCTTTCAGTTGATAATCACACGTTAAAGTTGTTTTCTTTTTTTTTACCAATTTTCCCGCTAAAAAATCCTCTTTACACATCCGTGTTTGAGTCACAGAAGATTATACACTTCTCATCAAAAAAATCGAAACACCTCGCAGTTTATGATTTGATAAGGATTATCAGAAAAATGTGTATATTTAGGAATAAATGTAAAATGTCATTTAATAGTGAGTAGTATGAGGTTTTTAAATCCTAATGTTAATGTTCTAAATTCAAATTAAGTCTTCATAGGTTTCGTATTTTGTATAATGAGTAATTTTTACCCTGTATGGAATATGAAGGAAATGGGTAAAACAACACGCGTAAATGAAAAAAAATGTAAGAAACGTTTATTTAATAACTTGTATTCCCTCCGCGAGCTCTTATTACTGCTTCCATACGGTTCTTCATCGATCGGATGAGAGTCACGATCACATGTTGTGGTATATTATCCCATTCCTCTTGGATTGCATTTTGCAGCTGGCTAAGTGTTTCTGGGGCTGGATCTCTTGCTCGAATTCGTCTCTTTAATTCATCCCATAGATGTTCAATGGGATTCATGTCCGGGCTTCTTGCTGGCCATACCATAATGGAGATACCGACTTCGGTAAGATAATCTCGTACGACGCCCGCGGTGTGAGCTCTAGCATTGTCGTGCATGAATATGAAGTCGTTGCCAATAAAATGTGCATAGGGCATCACATGAGGTTCAAGACACTGTTCGATGTACCGATGAGAGTTTAGTGCAGGCAGCCGTGGCCCAGATACAAAGGCAAGTTCTGTCTTACCGTCGGCGCTGATTCCTCCCCAAACCGTCCACGAACCGCCACCATAGCTGACCTTTTCTTCAATGCAGCATTGTGCAAAGCGTTCTCCATCTCTTCTGTAGACCTTGTTCCTTCCGTCGTTACCATACAGCATAATTTTACACTCATCAGAAAACAGTACTTTGCTCCACTGAAGGTATGACCAAGTTAGGTGCTCGCGTGCAAAGTTAAGGCGCGCTCTTCGATGGTCTGCAGTTAATTTCGGCCCATTCGCTGGCTTATGCGGTGCCAATCCGCGTTCCTTCAACCTTCTTCTTATTGTAGAGTCACTTACAGCTACTCTTCGTACAACGCGAAGCTGCTGCTGCAGTTGAAAAGCGTTAAGGCGTCGATTTCGTAAAGAGGTTGTTACAATAAATCGATCATCTCGCTCAGAAGTGACCCGATTCCTGCCAGATCCTGAACGGCGCGTGAACGAACCAGTCTCCCGATAGCGTTTGTAGACTCTATGAACAGATGATAAGCTTAGATGCAATCTTGCAGCCACAACACGCTGACTAAGTCCAGAATCCAGCAATGCCACCACTTGGGCGGCTTCTGCGGGCGAAGTATCCATATGTTTTAGAAAAAAAAGTTTTTTCAGACGTCCCAAAGTCACAGTAAATGAAATAAGAAACAAAAAGTTTAAAGACAAGCGCTAATTTTAGTTTTTAAACGAGAAACGTACTCCAACCCTAAATACACATTTGTCTCAAAACAGTGATTAATTTCATTTATAGGATAAACAAATGAAATTCTAATTTCGAATTTTGATTTTTTTCTTCTTACTGTAATGACCAAACTGCCAGCTACACAATAATGTTTTTTTTTTCATGGAATTAATTCTCTTTTGTAAAAAATTAGGACAAAAACAATAAAAACGAAAGTGTTTCGATTTTTTTGATGAGAAGTGTATTATGTGTATCAAATTTCAACTGAATCAGTTCAGTAAATTTGGAGAAATCCGCTGCGTGTGCCTGTGACAGACGGACAGGCGGATAAACAGACAACCGAGTGATGCTATTATAATGGTTCCGTTTTTCCCTACAGAGGTTCGGAACCCTAAAAATCGTGTAAATGAATGTAAATAATTAGGTAAGGCAATACGCAATTACATAATATGTCACGGGCGTACATGGCGGCTTTGTGATTGTATAAAATCTAAATTGAAACATTACAGATATATTGTAAAAACTCAGTTTTAGTTACATAAACAAACATAACAAAAAACATGCGAATTAAGGTAAGCCTCACATTGATAACTCGGCAGTCACTTCAGTAAAGTTGGAGGAAGTTATCGAGAGCTGCATTCGTTCATCAATTTATTATGAGTACAGTCACGAACCGCGTCCGAGCAGATGATAGAATAAGGAAAATTAATTTATTCAACTAACAATCCTCGTCCGCTGAGTTTATCTCGCTATCATTAAGACTAGCTCTTCATTAGTTCGTCTAACTAAGGAATCTTCTGTTTCGTCAGTAGGTATCACAACCCACTTTATGATGAGATTTTCATTAAGGATGTAAAGGAGACAAGTTGGATTGCCCTAAATATTGGCTACCTCACTGAAGTAAATTAACTAAATCGTTTTTGTTTTTGATATTCTTTTTTTATTCATGCATCTTTTGTTAAACTTGACGTGAACCTAACTAAGTGTCTACTTTGCTAGGTCTGTGAGCAAGACTACATTTTGACACATGACTCTATGCACATTGACCTTCCTCTAAGTTCAGTCAATGAAGAATAATAACTTAGTATTAAGCCCAGCGCATTTTTTCATAAAGCTTCTTGATTATGGTTTGTTGTATATTAAAACACACAATCTTGAATTGTATTTTTATTTGTAGGTCTGAACAAAACGATGAACGTATTTTGCCAAGAACTTGATGCAATTGAAGGGGAATACCTCCAGTCCTGATACAAGTCTGCGGGAATATTGCGGCCCAGGGGCACACCGGCGGCTGCGCCTAATATGTCACGCTGAAGTTTAACCAACAAAGTGTGATGATTTCTATGCCAGATTTTCTGGCATGAAGTGTCAAAGTACCTATTAGCTATTCTTTTTTCTATTAATTTATTCATGCAGTCTTCCGTAGATATTTCTTGGCCTAAATATATAAGTCACCGGATAATTGCAAACTCCGTAAGATAGTAAAATATCTTGAGAGATTGTAAATTTTCGATAAATTTTCAACCGACATAAACTGACGACATGTTGGCGACTAATCAGTGTACGGTTCTACAATTTATCGGACTTTCTTGCCTAGCTAATTAGTGGAACATAGAGCTTAGGTCACCCCGACATGGATATCGATGTTAGGGTGTTACTACACCAATCAATCGATCGTCGATCGATGCCATCGATCGACGTTAATCGATTGGTATGGTAACTTTGGCTGATCGATGGATAACGGGCAAAAACAAAAAAATCCCGAGTCGCAACACACGATGCAGTGCTACCTGAAAATTGCTTATTTTAAACTGTTTCATACAACTACTCGAATACATTTTCAACGTGTTATTTTGAGAATATCTACGTCTGGGGAGCTTTGTTGTTCAGCGCTTCGGGATGTATGTGCTTATACACTCCAATTCATTTCTAAGTAATAGCGACTCGAGGTTCTAAAGTCGTACCTGTTGGCTATTTCCTGTTAATTTCATTCCCTACTCTGATCTTGGCGAAAAAGGCTTAAATAAAACGAGCAAGTTTCATTCAGTCATTCTATAAAGCTGCTCCAAATGTTTTGTCGTAATTGACGTTGCTTCCATTCGGTACGATAATTCTATTGGTGATTGGCTACAATTATGTTTTATTATCTCTTTTGGACTGCCAGTACAGTGCTGATTTGAATGATGATGAATTGTAGTCTTTATAACCCAAAGGTTGACTAGTAGAGAATGCCTTGATGCATTAAGTCCGCCCATGTACCACTATTGTACATAAAGTTTATATAAACAAATAAATAGTATACGGAGTTACCTCATCCTGGTATATTCTTCAATACTTTTCCTTCAAATAGATAAGCGGCTCTCTTCAAAACGAACCACCGAAAAACCACAGACCACTTTATACAGATAAAAGGTCAGCAAAATTATGCTCAACGTGAATACACGTAGTAAATTCTACCATACTCGAAACTGCCAGTTCAAATTAATCAAATATTGCAGGAATATATCGTATTTTTAGGGCATAGGCATTTTAGGTATACCAGCTAGGAAATAAATGTGAATTTTATCTTAGGTACCGAGATAGTACCTACCGCGTACGCATGAGACAAATATTAAAAGCCCAAAAGCGATAGAATTTTAGTATCACAGTTTGCATTCTCTGTTTGAACAAATATAAGATTTCCTTGTTGTAAGACAAAACGAAGGGTTGGTTAGAATTCCTAATACTTCCCTAAATGCAGCCGGTCGATTTTTACATGTCGAAGTAAAGGCTTGAGTGAAATGATCACGAGGTGAGCTGTTAATCCATATAATCAAGCTGTCACGTGATCACGAAGTGAGCTGTAATTCCATCTTGATTATATGGATTGACAGCTCACCTCGTGTTCACTTCACCCAAGCCTTCACTTCGACATGTTTACAGAATCGACCGGCTGATTGTATTTTACATGTACCGACATAATCATGTGGTGAGGTGGTTTTGTTCAAGGTTGTGTTATATATGTTTCAGGACAGACAATATTTCCAAAACATTGTAGCAGTAAACGCGGTAACATGTTTATTACAGGTGAAATAGTAAACAACATCTAGCGTCGACTGTTTAATGTCCAGCGAACTACGAGGTACTAATGATCTGAAATAGGACAGAAGCAACAGAGACAACCTCTTAGTAGTAATTACAGATAAGCTGACTAAGTACCTACTACTGAGTGCGTACATCATGGGGGTGGTGGGCTGCTATAGAGCAAGAATATTAAAGCAATTGATTTCTATTTATAGTCCAGTTAATCTAGATTTTATTTATATGTGTTAATCAAGTAGGACCGCAGGGGATGAAAAATATACCAATGTGTAGGGAAAAATCCCCTTATTATCAGTGCTGCACGTGGATCGACAATAGAGAACTAACTCTGTACGCCGTCAATGCTGCCACATGAAAAACTAAGAAGCGAAATTTTTACGACATCAAAAAGAACATATACACTGTTGCCTACCAGACATAATAACTGATTCTCTGACCAGATGGTTATTGTGTCTGGTAGGCAAATGCCCGATATTTGATATTCAGACTGTTGTATATGTTCAAATCGCACGGAGAACTTTGCTTGCGCGATGCAGGATTTCGTTGGTAGTTCGTCGCTGATAGGATATTTATGGCGTTGCGATTCTTTTTGTTGCCGTATAAATTTCGCTTCTTAGTATTTCATGTGGCGGCATTGATTCCGCTACAACTCCATATCAAAGCATTATGAAATCTACAAGCAGATTTTTGTTTCACCATAAATTACAGAATTTTCCGGTAATTTAAAATTAAAAGTGGATTTTCCTTTTTAAATTAGTTTTTTATTGGATGAAATGGCGACAGGTCACTGGAACAACTTGCATCCCACGGATGCCCCTCAAATTAAAGGGGAAAATCTATAAGTTAGTGATAAGACCTGTTGGGCTGTGAAAAAGACGGATGAGAAAAAATTGCATGTAGCGGAGATGAGAATATTAAGATGGATGTGTGGAGTAACGAGAATGGATAAAGTGAAGAATGAAAAGGTAATTAAAAGTGGCACCAGTGACGGAAAAGTTGAAAGGGAATCTTGGTATGGTCATGTGAAGAGGAGGGATGAAATGTAACTAAAAGAGTAAGTTATGAATATAAATGTGGATGGATGGACAGGGAGAGGGAGGCCAAAAAAAAGATGGATGGATTTTGTTAGGAGTGATATGAAAACAAAGGGAGTTAGTGATAGCGTGACGGCTGACAGGACAGAATGGAAGAAAAAAATGTGTTGCGCCGACCCCAAGTAACATGGGATAAGGGCAGGAAGATGACAAATTATCCGTTTCACGTGCAGCTTAAACATTTTGATATGATTATCCGGGGATTTTTCCCTACACATTGGTATATTTTTCATACCCTGCGGTCCAACTTGATATAACATATCTTTTACTGGAGTAATAGTAATAATCTCTTCAGATAACTGAAAAACACACAATATGACATATATATAGTAATGCAATGCACAGTTGGATATAGTACATAACAGAGGCATTCTAGTATAAAATCAAGTCCATTGTTGATGGTACCACTAATAAGCAAAGTACACTATCGTTAAAGAATTTCAGTAATGCATGTCTGTTCAGTGACAACAAATACTTTTTCTTTTCTATAGTTCACTTTTCACTTCGCGGAGATTTCTTCCTTCAAAGTAAAACTTTCCATTAGATATTCGTTTAGCTGTAAAACTTTTTCTGTTTCCGTAATTCATAACCAGATACAGAGTTTAAAGTAATTACAGGGAGGTGTTTTAAGGGTATTTAATTGCATTAAAGGTGACCCGAATCTTATTGAATTAAGTCAGAAGTTGTTTGGGAAGAGAATTTCCATTTACGCACCATTTGTTGATTACCGAAGCTTCGAGTATTATGGAGGACGGTCAATTGGTATTCAATGTGCAAATACCGACCTATGCCACACACAGGGCAGGTGATTAGGCAATGTTGGAATATTTTGAGAACATTTTAAATCTTTAATAAGGAGATTTTAATTACACTAATTGAGCGCTAATCGCGCTTTATAATTGAATAATAATAATCTTTATTCGCCAACCTGCCTGCCAAATGCCACGCCATTTTTCTCCATTTGGGAGAGGCCTATGTCCAGCAGTAGAAGTCTTTCGGCTGATTTGATGATGATGAATTTTAATTCATTTAAACATTAGCATCAAAAGATGTGTATTTGAAAAGACGCTGCGGGCTGTGTTGAACGAAAACTACTATTACTGCTCGTGTTAATAATATGAGTGCCAAGAGAAGCCAGTGGTTGTTTGCGAAGTTGTAAGTGCGACCAGTTGGACGCGCGCCAAACACATCGCCTTATATCGAGAATCGAACCACGAACTAAGTCAAATGCAATTGGATAATATAGTTTTTTTACAGAGAATACGAAGCAGCCAGCAGTCGCTGCCAGGGAATTGGAGAGCAGGAAATTGGGAACTTTTAAGAATGGTTGAACGACTGATTGAATGCACTGACAATGTGTGCCGCCTTAGAGCGCTTACGCACTACGTCCGATCCGAACCCGATCAGTATCCGTGAAAAGACGGACGGACGGTAGTCGTAGAACAGTTTGTATGGTAGCTGACGCACTACACCCGATTTCCGTCATCCGAGAACCTCCATTTCGGATAAGATTATTGACGGACCGAAGTGGCCATAGCACCCAGAATTATGTATGCAACCCGTATTTTGACGGATTCAGATCAGACGGAGTGCGCAACCGCTCTTAAGGTACGACATTTTTCTTGTGACTCCGAATCTTAGAACTAAAACATGGATGCTGGATGGCAGAAATGCTTTTCTACTCATATCTGTGCTTGTCATAAACTAAATACCTGTAGGTACCTACAAGTTTAAATCTATTATCTTAATTAACGTAGACTGAATTGTTCCCGAGTTTAACGCCTTCCTCGATAGATGGTGTTGACGTCGAATTATAAGTCACTATGGTTTTATTATACGGCCTACCTTACAATCACGGTGCGCAATATAATGTCTTAAATTAATATTCATGCTCTTATTCATTATTATGTAATGTAATTACTTATGATTTTTTTTTTTTGTGGTAGACACACTTTGGTTCAATCTTTATAAGTTATACTTTCAAACATGCCAAATCGCTTGCATAACTACGAAAATACTTTTTCGGTAATACATTCAAACAGAACCTATTCGATTCTGCATTTAAACGGGACTTGCACAAGTAAGTAGCGTGGGAGGAGGTGGACTAAGAAATGTAACGCATTTCCTACTCATTACACGAGGCATGAGCGGGTATCAGATGAGCTGTAAGCAAGAGGCTACAGATGGAGCTGTTGCGACACACGTGATGAATTTTAGATTAATGCAGGTTGCTCTCGGCGACGCTCGGACACTGGATACACTTCAGAGTCGGTGTCAGTGTTTTATTCTTAAGTTTAGAGATTTAAAACTAACTTCAGTTTTGATTCGCAATTACGCGCTTATAGTCCAGTCAAATTACGCCGAAAATTAAGATAACTGTGCAATAATTCTTAACTCTGATTTTATGAATTAGTTGTGAATCAATGCGTTGACAGGATTTTCCCTTTGCTATGTTGCGTAGGTACTACGATTAAAAAAAAAAACTGGCCAAGTGCAAGTTGGATTTGCACACGAAGGGTTCTGTACTATAAGCCCAAAAAAAAGTGTTTTTTCTTTGGGTCCCCTTTTATTTTTTATTTTATTATTTGTTGTTATAGCGGCAACAGAAATCCATCATCTGTGAAAATTTCAACTGTCTAACTATCACGGTTCATGAGATACAACCTAGTGACAGACGGGCAGACAGACAGGCGGACGGTCAGACAGACAGACAGACGGACGGACAGCGAAGTCTTAGTAATAGGGTCCCTTTTTACCCTTTGGGTACGGAACCCTAAAAGTGATACAGTCATTTGAAAGTGTTTGGTAATTTGGGTAGAGCTATGTACATTAAAGTAAGAGTTACCCATGTAATTATTACCTTGTTTTATTATTTGTCGCGTATAATATGAGCCTTCATACTTAGGCTATAAAATGAGACGAGCTCTTATTAAACTGGCACATATTACACACAGACTGTGCTCGCACATAGACAGAATGTATTCGTTATTTCATGATTATCTTCAGCGTATTGTAATAGTTGCTTGTAATAAATCTTGTTCTGACAGAATAATTATGAAGCAACTATACCACAGTGCGGAATACTCGAGAGACCCTTTTGTGCAAAAAATAATGCTCAAGTTATAATAAACTAATTATTTTCTCACTATGTTAGCCCTTAATGATTTACGATCGTTCGCTAAGCCGAACTATTTTTTATCTGATTCCAGCGTCATTAGGAGATAATAGTGCTTTTATTTACGACAAGTTGAAACGTTCATTTCAACTTGTCGTTTTATCATTACCAGAGATCGGAATAGGTAGACTATATTTACCTAATGTTCGTGGAAGTAAGTAACATAGAGTTTAAAATACCTCCTCTTAAATCCCGGAATCGTAAATGGAATCATGACAATAAAAACCGGGGATTATAAAACATGAACTGGACTTTGAGCATAGTTACAAATTATGGATTTGCAGAATCAAAAGATTAAATATACATATACAATATACACTTAAACGTAGAGTATGAACAAGAGAAACTGTGAGGAGTTATTTACAATTTCACAGATACTTCCTGCTCCATTAATGTTCCCGAATGTGAAACATTGACAATACACATATTCAATTTGAGTCTACATATTTGGTGGACGTCTTTGTTTGTTTCATTAAAAGCACGTTGGCATTGAAGAGGGTCTTTTCAGGGTTTTATTACAGAATTTCATAACACAAATTACCTTAGGGAGAGTGCGAAGAGTGCGGTTAACAATAGAACAAGAAACTTCTCTTTACAATACTTATGCATTATACCTATATACCAGCGTCACACTCGTTTAAGATGAATGGTTTTGCAACTGTCCTATAAAGAATAGCACCAATTAAGAAATGAATGTGAAAGAACAGTTATTCCAGAGAAGCTTTCATTCATTCGGAGACCTGACCTTGATGCTTAGACAGGNTTAGGGTTAACAATAGAACAAGAAACTTCTCTTTACAATACTTATGCATTATACCTATATACCAGCGTCACACTCGTTTAAAATGAATGGTTTTGCAACTGTCCTATAAAGAATAGCACCAATTAAGAAATGAATGTGAAAGAACAGTTATTCCAGAGAAGCTTTCATTCATTCGGAGACCTGACCTTGATGCTTAGACAGGGAGCGAGGCCGTGACCTCGTTTAACATACTCTTAAACATTTTCAGTGTGGAAATTTAAAAAATAGGATTCAGCAAACCAAAGAGCGGCTTAAATTTTAGATTAGAATTATTTAAAGATTTAAGTAGAATAGAAAAAAAAACAAGAATTTTGTAAAAGACACTATTTACGATTATGCCTTCTCTTTATAGTAGAAGTAAATACACCTATGTATGTGTGACTTTGTGTGGTGTGTGTCGCAGCTCGATAAAGGGAGTGTGAGCGGCTCTGAGTTGCTCGAAACGGCGGAGATCAAAGTGAAGACACTCGCCACGATGCTTTTAAACTAGGTACATGACTTCAACTTTGAGCTTTTTAAGAAATCTTAACAGCGACTTGAGTGCTGGTGTTGTCATTTGGCATATGTATGTAGTCTTCTCGAAGTTAAGTAAGGTTGGTGAGTCTCAGAACAGTTGATGCTCTTAACTGCCCCTAAATAATGTATCATATTTAAATATACTACTAAAACGCTGGAAGATAATTTACCCTGAGGGGAGTACACAGTACTGTACGTATGTACATAAGTAAAGGGAGAACATTTGAACATTAAGTAACGAGCGGCGGGTTGGACTGTCGAGTTAATAGCCTCACGAGCTGCCTTAGTTTTTTTGTTTATCATATTAATAATGAAGTTTAAATAAGAACCTTTTTTTAGGATGGGAAATCATCAAATCACTACCGCTCTGTCAGAATCTTACTGACTAAAACCCATGCGTGTTCCTTCTAAAGCCCTTTGCGTTCCAGGGCCGCGGTGACTCTTTCGAACAGATTCCGCAACCCTGACAGGCTTTGGCCCTAGCGGGCCCCGTATTTTATGCTGACATCTCTTTGAGGCGCGCGTGAAACACAACGCGCCATCGACCTGGGCCTGGTGGTGATCGGACAGCGAGCCACCCAATGCTCGCCGTCCGCAGGCCCACGCCTACTGTGGCCGGGGATCGCCCTGCGACTCCCGACGCCCGGGGCGTCTTCTCCTGTTAGACTCACGAGCTACCTAAGTTTTTTTGTTTATCATATTAATAATGAAGTTTAAATAAGAACCTAAAGTTTAAATTTTTTTAGGATGGGAAATCATCAAATGACTACCGTTCTGTCAGAATCTTACTGACTAAAACCCAGCTGTGTTCCTCCTAATGCCCTTTGCGTTCCAGGGCCGCGGTCATTATTTCGAACAAATTCCGCAACTCTACCAGGCACTGGGCCTAGCGGGTCCCGACTCCTATGCTGACATTTCCTTGGAGGCGCGCGAAGAACACAACGCGTCGTCGACCCGGGCCTGCGCCTGCGGTGGCCGGGAATCGCCCTGCGCCTGGAGCATCTTCTTCTGTTGCGGCAGCTGGGGCGCGAGGTTAGCTTCTCCCTCACGCAGTCCGCCTCCTCCTTCACTAGCATAACTGCTTCGCAGAAGGAGGTGACTGCTTCCCATGCCTCCTCGCTCTGGACCGTGGATTGAAGCCGCCGATTAATAAGAACCTACACTTATGTTCGGAACCACTGCTATAGCTGCGTAGTAAGTCCACGCAGCCGCTTCGTGAGCGGGTAGCTCACTTCGTAACACAAAGGGCACTTAACGTAATATCTGCAATTTATTTTGTTTTCAACTTGCTTTACTACTGTTGTCAGGTTTTTATCACATCCGATATCTCAATTGATATTAAAAAGAATCTTAACAAAAACCAGATTTTTAAAAGCTTGCGAATATATTTCCATTTTATCGTTGTCGCCCGGTACCGGTCGGTAGAATGTCGAGTCGTTTGATAATTCCCAAAGCACTATACTTACGTATGAAAATCCGGATGAAACTCTCACAGTCTCAAGACATGCATTATGCAATAACAATTTTATTTTGCACGAAAATCTCTTCTCTTGCTAATACCTTCCTGATACTTTGAACAAAGACTTTTCTTTGTGTAAATCAAGCTGTTTTAGCTGGATCTTTTTAGAGAGTTGATTGGTTTACTTGTATACAGAATGTGTCAGAAGTGCGTGGTCATATTGAAAGGTTGTGTATCTGAAGTACAATTAGAATCGCGAAAATAAAAATAAATATCAACATTATTCAGAAAATCAGACTGCAAAAAAAATCTAAAAGTTCCAAACCCAAAAAGTTTTAAATAGTTTCGTGCAGTTGGTGTCATTTATTTTAGTTCAATCACAGATTTGATGGCACATAGCTGCTTGAGACTGTTTTTAGGGTTCCGTACTTCAAAAAGTAGAAAAAGGAACCCTTATCTAATATCCAAGATCACTCTCTTGTCCGTCTGTCTGTCTGTCCGTGTGTCACCACCGATTTTCTCAGAAACGGGTGGACCTAGCAAGTTGAAATTTATAGCACATACTGAGGTCTATATTCCCTATTAGGTGTATAAAAATCCTGCGTCCTGAGTCAACACGATAAAAAGATATGGGCAAATTTAAATTTTCGCAGAAACTTGTAAGTACCAAAATTTACCTTAATTTTCATTTTTTTTTTGGGAATTTTCCCTTTACTTATGCTGTAAGACCAAAATTGACAATTCTAGGTCAACCGGAACTACCCTATAGGTTTTGGGTCGAAAACTGTAAGGTGGTTCCCATAGACCTAGAATCAAGAAATTTGGCAAAAAGCAGCTTTACAGCAAAATAAAGGAAAAATTAAAAAAAAAATAATTAAAGGCATACATACATACATACATAAATTGACGCCTGCCACCAATAAAAAATATACCAATTTTATGATGGCGGTATAATGGGTAGGTACGCAACCCTCGGCGCACGAGTTCGACTCACACTTGACCGTTTTTTTTTTTACTTTTTAATCTTTTTATGAGGTCGGGTATTTCGAAAAAAAAGATTTTTTTGCTATTGGTTTTAAGGTTCCGTAGTCAATAACGAACCCTTATAATTTTACCATGTCCGTCTGTCTGTCTATCTGCCTGTCTGCCTGTCCGTCCGCGATTTAGTTCAGAGATGCTTAGCGCTATAAAATAAAATCTTGAAATACATTTGTTCAGGGTGTTTAAATTTGAATAGGAGCCCCTATTCAAATTTACATACCCTGAAAAAATGTATTAATAGTTATGTATGAATTAGATATAAAAAAGTCTATGTAGACTTTTATTATAATTTTCTTTTTTCTACCTGTATTTATTATTTTTTGTTCTAAATGTTTTTTTATGTATATAAATAAATAAATTTATAAACTGAAGAAGAAAGTAACTTTTGGAGGAAGTGAATGAAGATAAGGAGCCGGGAGTCCTGTCGGTGAGCCTACGAACAAGTTATGTATTTGAACGGAGCAGAATTATGCATAGCGAGGTGGAAAATGGCTTTTTATGTTTGTTTTATGATAAGTATTAATTGGCTGTGTTTTTGTTAGGGCATTCCTCGTGTATATCATAAAGATGCCCATGAACTTATTTGGTCGCATAAGTATCTTAACAATTGTAAGGCGTGTCGATATACGTGATTTTGGATCACTATCAGGATTGATAATGTTAATTAGGATTGCAATAACACAAAATGCTGACAGCATTCCTCTTTAAAATAATTATTTAAACTGTACATGGCAGTTACAATTTTAATATTTTTCACAAAAGTAGTTAAAACCATGCTGCAGTCATTGATAACGACGCCGACGTCCTCGTCGGGCTGCGGTTCCATTTCAACGACTTAAAAATTGTTGCTGAAAAACAATTCCCGCAACTCAAGTTTAAACACGTTTAGTTTCCAGCTGGTTTTAATTGCGAAGTTTTTTAGAAAGACAACATTTTCATTTGCAACGAAACGCAAATACTGACGCAGACTGAAATGCTATGAAAATTAAAAGCAAAGTTATCTAACTTAAGAATTAAAATTAATTGGTGGAGATTGCAACAAGTTTGCCTTAAATCTTCATAAAACACCCACACCATTTCGATTTTCGAGATTTCTCGAATTTCTTTTCGTAAAATAAGTTCGAGAAGATTGCTTGACTTGATAACTTTCGTTTTCAATAGCTTCCACAATCATCATCTGCCTGGCCTTTTCCCAACTATATTGGGGTCGGCTTTCAGTCAAACCGGATTCAGCTGAATACCAGTATTTTACGTGAAGCGGCTGCCTACCAGACCTCCACAAGCCATTAACTGGGTAACACGATACCTACTCGTTGGCAAGACTGGTGTCAGATTATCTGGCTTCTGACTATCCGTAACGACTGCCAAAGATCTACAAATGACAGCCGGGACCAACGGCTTAAAGTAATTTCCGAGGCACGGAGGAGTCTCGGTATGTTAAGATGGTCACCCATCCACAGGCCAACCTTTCGGCTTTTATTATTTAGCCACGAGTTCCTCCAAAAGCTTCCACAATATTACGTTCTTATTTGTGAATGAAGATTAGTTAAGTACGGACAGCATGAACGACGGTTGGCATTATTGGTGGCAGCCAAATTATAGCTCCAATATGTAATATGTTCGTTTCAATAAAACATGTTGAATACGTCTCCGGTTCCGCAAATAGGATGACGGATCCGAAAAGGTTATTGAAGAAGTCACGTAACTTTGGTTCAAATATTCCTCAATATCAGTAAACATGAGACGTACCGCAATTCTCAAACTCACTTTTGTGATATAAATTACGCCATGACCATATTTTTTACAGCATATTGGTATATAATCAGAAATATACTTTATTTGATAAAATATAATTTTCTCCCGGTAAGCAACTGAGTGAAGGTAGATCTTACTTAGGATGCTGTACTATCATATTCCCAGGTGATTTATGTGAAGGTAAATTCAGTTAGTCAAGTCACTTGTTATAAGTTGAGTATGGGTTTTTATTAATATTCGAGAATATCCATTGCTGAACGTATGAATCTGAATTGCGCCAATTTGGGATTCCGTAATATTCATTTCAATTTCGCGATTATATTGGTTTAGTTCAACAAAAATACGAGCTTTTGCGTTTATTTAGTTATAGCGCCGCTTTTAAGTATAACCAGCAAAATGTTTGCAAAATCAGACGATGAGCTTGTTTACACTTGTGGTTTTGGCAAATGCTCGTAAAGCGGAAATTATACAGGTGTACAAACAAGGTTATTTAGTAAACTCAGTCGGTGTATTTCGTCACAGTTCCTCGCTTCAAACATTCTGCAACTTGTTAGTCCATGTGCGAAATTCGCTAGCGGAACCAGCCAGTTTTAGAAGGAAAAGTTTTCACTTTATGGCTTGTACTGCAAACAATTTAGAAAACTGCTTTGTGCTTTTCAAAGCCATTATATCAGAACAAAAGCTTTGTGTTGTGTGCAAAGTAAAATAAATACAATCAAAATATGGCCAATTTTTTTTTATTTTTTTATAATTACAAGTCCCCGACGACTTGTAATTGGCCATATTTTGTTTAAACTTTTACTTAGTGTATTTGTTTAGCTGTAAGTTTTCCTAAAATAAAATAAATAAATAAGCTACTTATGCGTTGACCTAGCTACAAAGATGTGGAAATGTGCCTTGTGCTGCATTAACTAAATGCATAAAACGAAGACATCATTGTGGTACATAAGATCTTTGAACAGTCTGCCAGTAGCTAATATTTCAGCTTGACCCATTGAAATTTGTACTCTACGTGTGACACATAAAGTTGATTTTATCATGAAAGTGCCAGCGAAGTGTATTGGAACAGCTGAATAATCGATTGCTCTGATGACTTGTTTTGAAAAGGTAGGCTTTACACAGCTGCAATAGTGATGAATGTTATCAAACAACTCTCAGAATAAGGCATTCTTAGTGGGCATTATTGGACTTGAAAGACTGTATGTCCACCAATCATATCATTCACAATTTCATTTGCAATTTTAGGAATTAAGTACGTGTCTCCGCCCATTTCATCAACCACACTTGTTAGTTTTACTGAAACGTTCTGTGAGATTTACACCGGTAACTGCTGAATTTTGATAATCCATCTTTTCCATGTTTCATCATAATCTCACCTGCCAATTGATTCTGTAAACATGTCGAAGTGAAGGCTTAGGTGAAGTGATCACAAGGTGAGCTGTCATTCCATACCATTCTCTATGCATTTATATGATAAAAAATGACAATTACATTTTTTTAATCCCAGTAACGAAAAAGGTTGCGATTTAATTTTGAAACTTGACTTAGTTATTATTGTTTGTGGTGGGATGAGAATATCCGAGACATTTTGGAATAATCGCCAGTTATGTTTTAATGTTTGAACGGTTTTAATAGATATTGGTTATAATATAACTTTAGCAATATCTTATTTATTACTCGGGGCTGGTGACATAGTTTTGATAAAACCCGCCGAACTATAGGTACATAGATATTCTAAACTTAAATGTTATGTCTTCACTAAATCCCTTGCGTCTCATGAACGCTCGACTGTTCTCTTAACCGTTACATTTAGGATGGTTTATGTTAATTGCTTATTCCGGACAGTGTGGCCTTCCGAGAATATGTCCGTAACGACGGGAGGGTATCGATACTGGGCCTTTGTCAATGGCTTTTTTATCCAATGTCAGACTGCAAAAGCTTTACTGTTTATGGAAAGGAATATGTGTGTAATTTTCTATGATTCGTACACTTTAATTTTATTTAATTCAGTTACGATTTTTTTTTCAATTCTACTAGTCAGTATGTCAATTTGCACTCTTTCCTGGTTTCTATTTCCCTTGCTATTTAAAAACTTGAAATGTTTTAAATTTTGTTCAATGCATTTGAAATTCAGCACTCAGATGTTACCTTTAAATACCAATTCTAAAGGAATATTTGTTTCCATAAATTATTTGAATTCGAAAATTTCTTTGCAATTCAGTTTCGTTGTGCTTTTGGACGAAAATGTATCTGGAAAGTTGACTAGGTGTAGTAGGCTTTAGAAGGAACACGGATGGGTTTTAGTCAGTAAGAGTCTGACACGCCCTTCCGCTCCACCCAGAGCGGAAGAAGTCATTTGATGATTTACCATCCTTAAAAAAAAAGCTACAAAGCTATCTTAAAGATCTTATGGAAAAGAAAAGATTATTATTTTTTCAAGAAAATGGAATTTATTGCAATAGAGTCGTTTGATATGGAAACATATTCTATGTCACAGAATTTAAATGAGTACCTCTATTTTATGCTACCGTGTAGGTAATTAATAGTCTTTAGGAACACATAAATCTGTCTCTCTTTGACAATCCTACTCGACAATTTCGTATAATTTGCGAGCAGTTTGCGGTTTGCTAGTCGATTAAATTGATGTCAAAGCGAACTGTTCAATCGGATTCAACCGCGAGGAGTTGACCTACATTGACTGTATACCTTCCCAGTTTTGATATCGAGAATGTTGATGAGTCTGGAATAAAAAGAAAATAACGGCAGACTTTTTAGCAGTTAAGCCAAACATTATCAGGAAAATTATATGTATGGTAGATATGGGAGCTACTACAATATGGTGTATGCATAAATATTTCAACAATAGGTTTAAATATAATGAATCAATAATTATTCAAGAAACTCCCTCATTTTATTACCCCCATTCTCCCTAAACAGGAATTTGTATCCCTAAAAAGCTCTCTCACTTGACCAAATAAACGAATTTGTATGCCACTGACAGGAAAATTGTTCAGTAATTTGCGTAGAACGAATCCGTAATTTTCTTTCTTATATTCCTTTTTATCGTGATTGTGCTGAAATTGTAATACGAACAAAAGGCAAAAATACACAAAGCTTTGAAAAAATCCTTTGTTACCAAAGAAAGATATGGCCCGTGCAACAGAAATACGAGAATGTTAGCGGCCTGTTGAAATTATTTGCCTCAAATGGAGTCGCTACTCCGAACGTAAGTTACCAAGTGGATGCAATATCATCTTCTCCTCTTACTCTTCTTGTACACATATTTCCGCAGGCTGAAGCAAATTTTTTTTAGCCGACTTAAACAAAGGAGGTAATCATTTCGTCCCATCGTCACCATCATCATCATATCAGCCGAAAGCCGAGCTTCCAGATCTTACTTATTTTCACACTAACAAAATGTGGGGGATAGAGTAGTGTTAGTATGTACTTTAACATACTAACATCCGCATACTTGCAAGCTTGAGCCGACGGCCGATTTCCAGGTATCAGGTGCTTAAACCATTAAATCACTTTCTTTTTAAGTCTGGGTGCTGTTTTTTTGTATGTTTTACAGCATAATTAATAATTAAATAATATTTTAACGACTGATTAGTAGTGATTGGCGTATTAAATGAAGTTAATCTGTTTAAGATATCATGAGTACGCACGACAACATATTAAACTACTCATTTCCGGTATAAACTGATCCCACGCGGTTCTGTTTGCCATATTGCTTACCTACTGGTCCCGGGATTCATATCCACGTTAAGATAACGGCCACTAAATCCCGGAAATAGCACTACCTATGACGGTCACTGCTGATTAGTCATTGTAATAGTCTAAGAGCTGGTCGCCACATCTAGTGAGATTCTATTCACAAGACTGTTATTTATTGGGCATAGTTTAATTAACAGGTGCAAATAACGAAAGATAAAGCCTGACAGGATTTGGAAGGATGTAAAACTACAACCTTGGCTACTGAAATACCTATCATAAATCACAAAAAAAATTGGCCGTCGTCCCAATCCCAAGCTACTAGGAATGCGTATGTTAAAAGTACATACTTATACCATTATATCTCTCATATATTGTTAGTGAGAAAATAAGTATGGTCTGGGGGACTCAGACTACAAATATCTGCTGGCTGTCACCGACCTCAAAAAATAGCAGCCATATTTACTTCAGATTTTAAAAGATTTTCAATTCCCTCTTTTTTAGTTATTTATAAATATAATGTTAATATATATTTCTTGTGTACGTGTGTATGTCACTGAACTCCTCCTAAACGACTGGACCGATGTTGATGAATTTTTTTGTGTGTGTTCAAAGGGATTCGAGAATGGTTTAGATTTACAATTGGACCCGGTAGGCGGCGCTGCCATCGATTTATAATAAGTATCACGGAGCGAAATTCGCGATGTGGTCGTTTGAAAGAAGCCACAACGAGTTGTGAGTTGTCTTAGAATGGTCAATGAGCGTTTTCGGTTACTGAGTGTAACATACAGGATGGATTTTTGAGACGACACAGTAAGGGCAGGGTACCTTAACCGTTATTGTAACAGGAAATCGTTCCTAGGAGACCATCAATTACTTTAGGTATGGGAAAAGCTTTGCCAATTTCTGTCATTTCTAGTCCCATACTCTTTTCATCCCTTCATAAAATAGGACCGACAGGCACATTGTTTTTTTTTTGGTATTTTAGCATTTTGTACATTCGCTGACTGTACATTTTATTCATAATCTGTGAAGGCAGGTTAGAATATCTCAAAAAGTTATGGATGGTCCCCTGGAACGTTTTTTTGTAACTACTAGCTGCCGCCCGCGGCTCCGCAGCGTGAATGTCGAAAATTATCCAAACGTACTCCCGGGATGAAAAGTATTATATGTATTATTTCAGACTATAATCTACCTCTGTGCCAAATTTCATCAAGATCCGTTTAGCCGTTTGCGCGTGAAGAAGTAATAAACATATCACAAACTTTCGCCTTATTACTAAATAAGGCGAAAGTTTCACAATCGTTATCACACTAATCATAGTAATATTATAGTTAATACTACTGTGATTAGTGTGATAACGATTACCTAAGGTACCTGCCCTTACTGTCCCGTCTCACAAATCCACCCTGTATGTTTAAGCCAAACATCAATGACTATCACAAGCAAGTACTGTTAGATCGTTAAGATAGTCTGTTCTGAGCTAGACTATATTTTCTCACCGTCAAGTAGTTTCCTATAGATTTTCCGCTGAGTTAGCTCTCACAGCCGCAACAGTGTTAGAACTAATAATTACAAGTTAGTGCTCCGATGCGTGCCTATACCAGCAAACTGACTATACTGTTAATATTGAGTTTAATGTTCAGTTTACAAGGAAGCCACTGTGTACAGTTTGGTGACTTAAGAAATTTAAGCTTGGCTCAACACATTATTGAATTTACTCAGCTCGCGTCAGCGCACATCTCAACCATAAATTACATAAAACAGAAAAATACTTGCTATAGTAATATTATTATTGACCTCCAAAAGCATGCGAAGTATTTCCAGCATTAACCTTTTGAACGCCACTGTCATGTATACATGACAAGCAAGCGCATGCCCTGTACGCCAAAAGTCACAAATGTGTGACGAAAAGTACGGCGAATTAGTGGGAG
>NDFZ01003864.1:0-15849 GCA_002192655.3 Mamestra configurata
CAACTAAAACCAAAAATACGATATTAACTCAATATTACAAAAAATATGAAAAAAATCTAAAGACGTTAACGACAGCAAAAAAACTACACTACAAAAATAAAATGACTAAATCTAATAATAAAGTTAAGACAATGTGGAGCATAATAAATGAACGTACAAACAAAAAAATGTGAAATGTAGAATAACCCTAAAAACGAATAATAGCGTAACTTCTGAACCCAAATAGGTAGCAAACATATTTAACGATTTCTTTGCTTCTATCGGGGAGGCTACGAACAACTCAAACGCTAAACCGAAAGGATCTTCAGTTGTATGCCCTACAGAGAATACAATCTTCCTCAGCCCAATTGATCCTTACGATGTGAACACATAAATAAAAAAATTGAAAAATAAAAATAGCCACGGCGCGACGAATTAACCTTACCATTTTATAAATTATTAAACCAATCATTTGTAAAAGGAGCTTTTCCCAATCTCTTGAAAAAAGCTCTTATAAAACCTATTCACAAAAAGAATGATAAAACAGATCCGAATAACTACCGCCCAATTGCCCTCTTACCGACAGCTTCCAAAATATTTGAAAAAGCCATGTGTAATAGAGTATATGCGTTTTGTGAAAAATATCATATATTTAATGACTGCCAAAACGGTTTCCGCAAAAACCGCTCCACTATCTTGGCCGTTTATAAATATATTCAAAAAGCCCTTGACATCATCAATGATAACAAGTAGGTACGCGATAGAACTTCTGCTTGATATGACTAAAGCATATGACAAAGTGCAATTTGACATACTATTACATAAACTATACAGTATAGGAATCCGCGGCAAATGTTATGACTGGTTTGTTTCTTATTTGAAACATAGGGAACAAATAGTAGAAATTGAACATTATAACAGCAGCAAAAATGAAATAGAATTAATCAGATCCGACAGCAAACAAATAACCGCCTCAATCCCGCAAGGAAGCGTAATAGGGTGTTTCTTACTTCTTGTCTACGTAAATGACCTTCCTAATAATATAAGTGAGCCATGTGTCCTGTTTGCAGATGACATTTCTAGAAATGTCATCTGCAAACAGGACACATGGCTCACATTTAGATTGGAGTTATTATCGCATGAGGTAAGTATAGACTTACCTCATGCGATAATAACTCCAATCTAAATGATAAATTAAATTCCATACTAGATTCGACAACAAACTGGATGAATGAACATAATCTAGAAATAAACTTTAATAAAACTAAAATAATATCATTCCATCCTCGCCAAAAAATACCAATAAATATAAACTTTAGCTTTAAAAATAATAAATTAGAAGTAGTTGATAAATTCACCCTACTAGGCCTAAACATTGATACACATGTAAATTGGAAGTCACACATCCAGAAAGTAAGAGCAAAAATATCCAAATTTTCATACGCTCTCCGCGAGATCAAAAAAACTACCGACCTCAAAACTGCACTCGTAACGTACTACGCGTACGCCTACGCATGGTTAAAATACGGTGTAATCTTGTGGGGTAACAGCACCGACGCGCCTACGCTATTTACCCTACAAAAAAAACTAATTAGAATCATAGTAAATATTGAAGCCACTGATAGCTGTAAACCTCACTTTCAGGAATTAAAGATTCTACCGCTACCCTGTCTCTATATATTTGAAGTTTGTATGTTCGTGCATAAGTACCCAGAATTCTTTACAAAAAGAGAGGACATACAAAAATTATGTTACGACATAAAAATAGACTAAACTTACCAACATCGCGACTAAAAATGCACTCCAATAGTACCTTTGTCATGTCCATAAAAAAATATAATAAGTTACCCGAGCTAATCAAGAATTTAGATAAATATAATGTCTTTGTCAATAAATTGAAGCATTTCCTTATGAACAAATGCTACTATAGTATAAGCGAATACTTAAGTGATAAATTATAAAATTCACAACTATCTATTTATATCTATAAATGTTGTGTATGCTCACTATCTACTCATTAAACGTAAAAAATAATTTCTAAATAAATACGAAGCGTCCAATAAATAACTTACCTTACGGATAATAAATAATAATTACGTAATAAATAATAATAAGTTAGTAAAATAATAATAAAAAATAGTTTAACAATGTTACTAAATTAATTAAATACCTATATAATTTATAAAACAATCATTATAATTCCTAAACTAAATTCTGCATTAATAAACCAGTAAAACTAACAAATATCTAATAAAAGTTATCACATTAAACACTCAGTGTTCTTCCTCCTCTCTCCTACTTGTTCTATGCTGTGCCCGACAGGGTCCATAATTGTGACTAATATAATTATTTCCTAACAACTTTATACATTATGGTACGCAATAAAGAATTGAGAATTGATGATCCACGCAAGATCCCTTGATCCACTTCTAATCAGGGTAAACTAATTAGGTGGAGGCATTTCACAAATTCCGCTTGCACAACTGCACTGCCGCTAAGTCCTTCGTACTTCGCAGTTTAGTGTGCTGTTGGAATGTCGATAAATGTACTCATTCCGATGTTCAGTAGGTCTATGACAAAGGAGAGGGGTTTCGTCATTTTTGTCGCATCTAGTGTGAGATTCGATGTAGGTCTATATTCTTCTTTAAAGAGTCCTCATGGCAAGTGCTTCTGTTACTGTGGCTGGTGATCACTATTTGAGATCGCGTTTTGTGAATTCCAATTTTTGACTTCATTTTGTAATCTTACGAAGTTTACAATAATTATCCAGTGACATATACATCGTGTTTGCCCACCCTGTACCTATTAAAAATACTTTAATTCAGACCTTGATTCATATTATGTTTGTATTATACAAACTTATAAGCTTTGTGAGTACAAAATTAAAAGTTAAAAGAAAAATAAAAGTTTTTAAGTCGATAATTTCTCTGTTCATTAAGTTTATTTTTATCTAGATAACTATTCGCCGAATACCCAATAATAGACACTATTTTTCAGTATTCGACGAATAATAAAAAAAATGTCGAGTGCCTCATAGGTACCCAATAATGGCGAACATTCGCGGCATCTCTAGTTACGACCAGCTATTAGACTATTATAATAAAATATTATTTAATAATATTCTGTAAAACATCAATTAAAATCAGCACTTGGGTACAACTTCCAGAAAAGTAAGTAATATTGCTTTTGTAACTTTAGCACTTGATTACCTTTAAATTGGCCGACGGCCCAAGTTACAAGGTATCTCACACCGCACATGTTGTTACTGAGAAAATAAGTAATGTCTGGTGTGTCTGGGATCTTGCTCTACTATTATAAATATAAAGTAGCTTCAGTCAATTCACGAAGACCCTACGAGCACCCAATCCTTTTGAGCCGATGTATGCGAGTACTGGTAGACTGTGGGCAGCAGGTATATAGACGTCACAAACACAGGGAGTAATGAAACATTGGTTTAAGATGTGCTTTTGCTCACTCTTTATTACGCTTGTTAATATATAAAAACATAATATAAATTATTTTGTAAAATATCACCACTGATTGTTGCAAACAAGTCGCCGCAGCTCCGCCCGGGAGCGCACTGAGCTCGCTGAGCTCGCTGAGCTCGCTGAGCTCGCGCAGCACTCGGACACTGATTCTAGCTCGATAACAATGTTGATAGTTACACTTTTACATTTCGTACAATGTTTAAAATGTCTACTATAATAATGACTACAAAACACCATGAAATCGCAAGTTTTCTCTTTACCTTTTACATTATTAAAATCGAATGGAGAATAAATAAAAATCTGTAATTTCATGTTTCGTAGTTCTGCATAGGTTTAGAGCTCTTGTCACCTCTACCGGACTAGTCATAAGCTATATATCCCCTAGAAAACCCATACAAAAATGTCCTTTATTCACATTATATTACTGTTATGCCCCTAGCCGGGAAGCGGTGAGAACTGCTCTTAGGATCAGATCCCGAGTTACTAAGATTAGGCATTCGTATCAGAACCGCGCGAGCTATCAGTGCGACACCCACTGAAATGAATTTAAAAGTATTCATTTCTACAAATTAAACTTGATAATAATCATGTAAAAATATGTAATTTGTATGTCGAGTGGCGTTATCGAATGTATTAACAGTATTGATATCTAGTGAGGCTTCATCATCATGAAAATTCGCAAACATCCGAGATCGACATTCGATGCGCCGAGCGGAGCCGCGCAGGCGCAGGAGCGATAACAATGAAACGTCAGTAACGAAACTATAGCAGAAATAAAAAATAACACAATTAAAAAGAAAAGTCGTTAACAATAGATCGGGCGCCGCCGAGGACGCCGCATACAATTTGTTATACCTACTACATCTAAGTCTGCACTTATACTACGTCACTTAACACTATGTACATACAATATCTTTATCCAAGCGATTTAAAAAAAAGTCTTAGTACTTTTATCATATTAATTTGAAAATTTGTTAAATGTCTTTATCGTTAAATTCACTGACTCCACTCGCACCACATTAACATTATTATGTTTCATTTTTTTTCGTTTTCGTTTTATAACATAATACAAGTAACAGAATGTTTTAGCCCCGCTAAAAACTACTAACATAAGTATACAACTAGAGTACAACCGACATAACTTGTACGACAACGAGATGCGCCAACACGCGCGCCTGCAGGCCTGTGCACTGAGCCCTGTGCACTGTGCAGCGAGCACGCTAACTGCGCACTGAGCCCTGTGCACTGTGCAGCGAGCACGCTAACTGCGCACTGAGCCCTGTGCACTGTGCAGCGAGCACGCTAACTGCGCACTGAGCCCTGTGCACTGTGCAGCGAGCACGCTAACTGCGCACTGAGCCCTGTGCACTGTGCAGCGAGCACGCTAACTGCGCACTGAGCCCTGTGCACTGTGCAGCGAGCACGCTAACTGCGCACTGAGCCCTGTGCACTGTGCAGCGAGCACGCTAACTGCGCACTGAGCCCTGTGCACTGTGCAGCGAGCACGCTAACTGCGCACTGAGCCCTGTGCACTGTGCAGCGAGCACGCTAACTGCGCACTGAGCCCTGTGCACTGTGCAGCGAGCACGCTAACTGCGCACTGAGCCCTGTGCACTGTGCAGCGAGCACGCTAACTGCGCACTGAGCCCTGTGCACTGTGCAGCGAGCACGCTAACTGCGCACTGAGCCCTGTGCACTGTGCAGCGAGCACGCTAACTGCGCACTGAGCCCTGTGCACTGTGCAGCGAGCACGCTAACTGCGCACTGAGCCCTGTGCACTGTGCAGCGAGCACGCTAACTGCGCACTGAGCCCTGTGCACTGTGCAGCGAGCACGCTAACTGCGCACTGAGCCCTGTGCACTGTGCAGCGAGCACGCTAACTGCGCACTGAGCCCTGTGCACTGTGCAGCGAGCACGCTAACTGCGCACTGAGCCCTGTGCACTGTGCAGCGAGCACGCTAACTGCGCACTGAGCCCTGTGCACTGTGCAGCGANTGACGTCACGCGCGGGTCTCTCGCGGGTCACTCGAGGGTCACTCGCGGGTCAGGCGCGCGCGGCGTGTCAGTCGCAATTCGAGATCAAAAACTCGAGGCGATAATCGAATGTCACACCTCTAATACCCAAACGTACGCGCCGCCGCCCACTGAGCGCTGCTGATCACTGCACAGTGTTGCACAGTGCTGCACAGTGCTGCACAGTGTTGCACAGTGATGCACAGTGTTGCACAGTGTTGCACAGTGATGCACAGTGATGCACAGTGTTGCACAGTGCTGCAGTGCCGCACGCAACACTCAACATTACGCGAGTGAGGACGGCGCCGCGCCGCTCGATTTCAGTCCATTGAAATATCATTACAATACCATTTTATCACAATAGACAAATTAAAGTAATTTTGGGCACAGCGTTACCCTAGCGATGGCCTCGTATAAACTTGTAGTTTCGTTGACATCATTAACTAAATATTCATTAAAAATCCCGCGTTCTGACAATCTAGTCGAGTATCAAACTGATGGATAAAAACACAGTATTCAAAACGAGTAAATTCTTCGAAAAACAGTGTCGGCTTGCATCGCCGGGAGGCCGAGCGTCGCCGGGAGGCTCGGGCCTCTAGTATCGTAAGTTTGTACTTTGATCATTATTAGAGTGCAATTTACAAAGGAACTGGATGTCGCGCCTGGCCCGGCCGCCTGCCCGCATGCGTGAGGCATGCTGCCCGCATGCGGCCGGGCAGAGCGGCACGGTGAACATTACACGGGACTATCTACTGCACGTGACGTCACGAGCGCCGCGCCGCTGGACACAGTATGCGGCTCGATACGATATTTAGGGAATTGAAACGATCTTATTGCGCTAACGGGATTGATTACAGACAGATATACTAACACATAAAATAGTTGGGGGCGCGGGCGCTCGCGAGCACGGCCGGCCCGCGGTACGACGTAACTATGCGCCGGCGGCTCCGGTGGCTCCGGCGGCTCCGGCAGCTCCGGCGCCTCTAGCGGCGCCGGCGGCTCCGGTGTCACATGCGGCGCCTCCGGAGCCTCCGGCGGCTCCGGCGGCTCCAGCGGCGCCGGCGGCTCCGGTGTCATGTGCGGCGCCCCGCCGACACTCTGAAAGTCCAAACACACAACGTTATTATAATTTTATTCATTCTTATAGTAATTAATATACATAAGTAAAAAGGATTAGATACTTGCTTAGAAACACAGGAGCTTTGTTTTAAATATTGTCAAAATATACCCATTACAGCTATACTAATGTATATGCCAAAAGCATTTGATCAGGTAGACCATGCATGATAAATTGCTAAGTAAGTAAAAACGCATAAGAGGCAACGAACTAACAACATTGATTAAAGCATACCCGGCTAACAGAAAGCAAGTCACAGTAAATTTGACAAAAAACAAAAAGTCGTTACGTATATAAGTCATCAACTTGAATTACAACATGAGGGGTTTCTTAAGGAAGTGTCCTTGGGCCTTTACTGTTTGTACTCTACTGCCTGTTTTTTATCACCATCCAATTTTTTTTCCAAACATTAGGTTTCAATCAAAACACAAATTACATTGAGCATATGCATACGTATTTTCTACAATACGCTTTGGAATAATTTACTAGGCAATTCTTCGGACAAAACAGGATTGCATTTATGAAACATTTTTTTTGTTTACTGGAATGAATGCAAGAACTCGCGCCAAGTATGTAAATGTCTATCATAGCGTTTCATTCTTTTAAATTGACATTGGTGTCGAAATGAGTGGCAGAGGCCGGAGCCGGGACTTTGTTTGAGAGTCCTCCATTCTCTCTCGACTGATCGAGATATGTTGGTGCTGTGTAGGATGTGCTGACCTCGTGCGGAGCGTGCGCGGCGCGGCTCACCAGCAGAACACGGACAGCTCGCCGCCGTGCGCGCCGCCCACCGCGCGCCACGACCGCACGCCGCCGCCGCCCACGCGCAGCTGGAACACAACCGCACATTCTGAACATCACTACAACACCACACTCTGTTAAACTCTCTTACATAACCCATTGCTCGACCGAGGCGACTGCTGCACGAGGGCGACGAATGACGTTCTTCGAGATCAGGTTGATCGAAATGAGGAAAACCTACTTATTCCAACCTGAAGAGTGATGTTCCACTAAGAATGCAACAGCATATGCATGTACCCTGATCCTTATACACTAAGAAAACGAATAATAATGCTAAATAAGTAGCCAAATTCTGGACTCAAATCTAAAACCTACGAGGTCATTGTACTTTTTTTGTAATCCTTACATTTAAGTAAGGTCTCACTGTTCGGAAAAGGTCTCCTGCATATAAACACTCCATATAACCATACTAACACTATTTAGATATATAACATCTTAAGTTATTGTTAAATTATTCGCGACCACTGTCTACTAAATAAATAAACAAGAAATATTTTTTTATATTCTAAAGGGTGGAGACCTGGTGTCCTGAAATATAGGCCCCAAGCCTCTTTCTCGGCTTTCACGAGGTTCTCGTAATGCGGAACGTTTATGTCTAATGTCTACAATCATTGCACGCGTCTTGATTCAGTCCACCACCACTATATCAGGCTTATTGGCCACAATAGTCCTGTCAGTGATGAGGGACCGATACCAGTACAATGTGATTTTCAACCGACTTCCAAAAGAAGAAGGTTATCAATTCGACGGTTTTTTGTTTTTGTATGTTTGTTATGCGATCATTCCGTCAATTATGAATGGATTTTGATGATTCTTTTTTTATTCGAAAGCCTTTACTGCTGAGTTGGTCCCATTGGCACCAAGTCAGAATCTGATGATGGGATCCTAGAGAAATCGAGGGCAACCCTCAAATTTCAAAGGCACATACAATGTTTTTCATTTACTTTCTAACACAATTCAGATAATTGTGCCTGGTAATCAACATCTCATCTTGCTGAGCTGATGATGGAAGGTACAAGTTAGGATCTGATGCTGGGGTCCCAGGACATATGTTTAACCAGCGATATTTTCTCCAATTGTCAACCGATTTGGATGATTATTTTTTTGTTTGGAAGAGTATTTTCCCAAACTGGCTCCATTTCAATTTGGTGAAGATCTGATGAAGGATTTCGGAGGTAGGCAACGGAACTCTTCAATATATGATATCAAATCTCCCGGGATTGCTGAAATTGCATGTCTGTTTATTGATTACACCAGTTCATAACATAACATCACGCCAGTACCCTGTGAAGGGGTACGCAGATGCAAACAAGTAAACCTGAATTAACATTTTTTTGGGGTTTTCTATTCGGGCATAACTTTATTGTTCATTAACTGATCTTGATTTACTATGATTCTTTTTGCATTGGGTTTAGTTATAGCTATATTGCATTTGCACTGTACTGTGAACTTTAAAGATAAACCAGTGACCTCCTCACCTTAAAATCAATCAACCAAGGCAAAGTAGATATTTAACTATGAGCTGGTGTGGACTTGGACTGCGAATGCACATAAAGAAACTCCAATACAACCACTCATTATGGGAATAATGTCACTTAGTTGTGGGGTATCACCACTAAGAAGTGGCAAATAAAAAACTTTTTTACAAAAAATAAAACCTACTTCCAAATAAAAACACTAAAAAGTATAAAAAACACCGAAAAAGTTTTTGTCATTATCGAGAACTGGGTCAGGCACATACCTGAGGCACGGCACCTCCGAGTCCACAATAGAGTATTTCAAAACAAGTTGCTGATGGATAGTCCTGTATATGTAAGTATTCTCCGTTAGCTAGACGAGAACAACCAGAGATAACGTGGCGAATTGATTCTCCCGGCCCGGACGGTGACATGTTCTCAGTTTCAAGTTCTAAGTTTAAGCTACGTGATAACTGACAAATGCTTGCACTGTCTGGACAGGTCCACTCAAATCTGTGTGGTTCTTTCCTCAAAAGACCATTTCAGACATTAACCTACATGGTACTCATATGATTTGACCAGTACGATTGTATGGACTTTAAAAGAGACTTTGACCTCCAATAAACACTGGCCTGAGCTAATTTAAAATGATCAAAAAAGATTGACGTGTAAAAGTGATTTACAAAATAAATATAATGTATCATTCCTTACATGATTGCCAACTTATCTGATATAATTATATTCGCTGATGATCCGTCTCTCGAGTTTCTTGCGGCTCTTCTCCTTAGGAAACGACCAGCTCAACCGTTCACCAGCTTCTGTCGTTTAGTAAGTGTCTATGTAGGCCTAAGGTAAATAAAATACTTTGAATTTTGATTCTTACTTTTTATAATATCTACCAAATTTTCAATTTAAAAAAACATCCGCAGGTAATGACATAACATAAAAGTTGATGCGTGCATATCTGCTTTTATTTACAATATTTATTGTAATAATGACGAAGCACCTATGCACTTCCTACATATTCCTGTTTTTACCCAGGTACCATCGCGGACATTTGTGGTGGTGATAAGGTTTAAAAGTGGTTCACCGCATTTGCCGGCGATGGTACATCCAACTACACTTTGTGCACAGCCAACACAAACAAAAAAACTAAAGTTTTCATAACAAACCGATTTCCTGTACGCGAAAGCATTCGAGGCTGCGATCAGCGAGCCTTCCCCTATACGGCAGTCGAGCAGTCGACGAAACGGTCTCTCCTCACAAGAACACTCGCTTGAATCGCAACACTTCTTGTTACTTGGTTCGCTGCCGGTAAAAAGTGTAATGCATCGAGTTTTCATTCCACGTCTCGCCAT
This sequence comes from Mamestra configurata, assembly GCA_002192655.3. NCBI lineage: Eukaryota > Metazoa > Arthropoda > Insecta > Lepidoptera > Noctuidae > Mamestra > Mamestra configurata. The sequence goes on from NDFZ01003864.1 coordinate 10,214, forward strand.
ATAGGGGGCGGCCGCGTTTGGCTGGTCTGCGCGCGCAAGGAATGTCGTTCATTGATGCGAGCTGCGGACACCACTCAATGAGCGAGTCCCATTGAGCGCACTGCCCGCCGGCCCGGGCCCCACGCACCACACGCACTACATACCGTGCTCACCATACACCATACAGAAAGTATATTATAAGGGTATAATAAACCTTACACCCTCATAATATATTTATTCAGAAAGATTTTCAATGTAAGTATGGTTAAGAAGCACAAGCAGCTAATTAGAATTGGTCCTTTTGGGCGACCTAACTCTCAAAGGACCGATTTGTCTCGAGTGCGTGTAATGTGTAAGGACCGAATCTGAGCGTCTGTTTATGGCCACTTTGGCCGGCAGTATAAAAGGAAGAAATTATATTATAATTTTCCTAAATTCAGTTTTGCAAAGCATACTATTAGCCAGCTTAGTAGTTTCTGGCCTTTATTTGACTAGTTTTGGTGCCCAAACTCCGATGTAGCGCGGTGTAATTAGATCAATGTTCAATTATAATTTGGCACGCCTTGAATTAATATGTAATTATATCCCGGATGCGGTTTGACGTGGAACACTTGACGGTCAAGAGCTATCGAATTCGCTGCTGTAATACATTATACATTACGTGTACGACATAATCCTATTGCTACAATAACATAGATGATATTATTTGAACGTTGTTTTGACCGGAAGTTTTAGTTATGGGCCTTCATATAAATCTACCTATAGTTACTTTTTTCTGTCATTAACTTGTACTCTACGAGTGATGCACATTTTGTTGGTCCGGTGAACTGTTACAAGTAAGAACATGGAAAAACCCATTGTAAAAAACATGCATGACACATATTATCATCCAATACATACGATCAAAACGTTCTTAATCATATCACATTTGATAAACGATCCGATAATGGATTTACAGGCAGTTTAACGTCATTTTGTTTACAATTTTGACAATTAATGTTTAAAATATGATGTAGTAGTGTGTCTATTGTGAGAAAAACGGCTATCGGAGAGCACATGCCATAACAAACATCTGCCTGATAGTTAGCTGTGTGCTCCGTGCTGCAGTCGCGGCCTACAGATGCAAGCGCCCGCATGGGCCGCATGCACGGGGTCGACGACCCGCTGCCCGATAAGGGCCTGATAACGTATCACCAAAGGTGCAACCATGAGCCTAACTGAAAGTAGCAAGCTTATGTAAGGCGCATGGCCTGATAAGACAGCAGGCCGGAGTAGGAAAGGTACTGATTATCGTCGTAGAGGAACACAGCCAAGTGACTAACAGATGAACGGTATTCATTTGCTTTTGATGTTTAGTCAATTGTAAAAGGTACAGATTAGTAAAAAATGCCATACAATTGAAGCAATTCTCAATCGAACCGATTCAGAGCAGGGCTAATCGTAAGAACGTGTCCGACGATTTTCCACGAAGTCATGTCGTGCAGATTTTCGGAATCAAACATATTATTCTGCGAAATTTGTTAGAAAACGTGACGGCGAACTGAGGAACAGACAAAATCTAGGGATGTCCCGACGAGAAATCAATTACACCCCGCGATGCAAATCAATAGCTGTGGCCTTGATGCGGCGGCGGGGGTCGATCGCTCGTGGATTTTAATTGTACTAGCTTACTCAAATAAATCGTTAAGTAATTGGTTGCGCCACCTCCTTGCATCGCATGGCTGCCTATTGGTTGTGTGCATGGAATTTATCCGCTAGTTTTAATAACACTGAACGGCAGGGAGAAGAAATCAAAAACGTTGAGAGATAACGTAGGGCGAAGTATTCGTTTTAATTTGAAGTTGGACGCAAATGGTAGGACGTGCTTGACCTTGACTGGATAATGCCTGGTTCATAACAACTCTAGATACAGAAAACTGGAGCGACCTAAGGAAGCCCTTACCCTGGGACTCTATGGACTTACTTAATAAATATCGAAAATAAAGTAGAGAGATTTGTTGTTAGTTGAAGCATGGTACACCGTCAACAAAAAAGCACTTCGAACAGGTTCTCCTATCCTCTAACTAATTATTATCTTTACCAGTATGACGATAACGACGTCGCCACCTCCTAGGACCCAGCGTCAGATATCCACGGTAGTGCGAGTGCGAGCGTGGGAACGCGCGGCCGCACGCGTGCACATGTGCGAGCATTATGCGTCGCCATGTGCCGCAAGAATCACTATCCTACACAATACACCCAGCAAAGATGGCACCTCCGTCTCATGCTGGGATTATTGACTTGAAAATAATATTTTATTATCGTTTTCCGTCTGGGTTAAGCTCGTAAAGCTAGGCTGTTGCACAATAACATGTGATCAAAGGGCGGTGCGAGATTTTTGAAATGTAATCCATTATGTATGCAGGCACCATATGTTGGTCCCGTCGTTCATCTTACCCAGACGTGAAGTAGTTCGGAAAAGAGTGGTGTTCACGAAGTTTTTGTCTCTGATATAATTATTATCGGATCAACAAGTAATGATTGTCATAAGTGACTTGTTTCAGTTACCTCTGAGAATAGGCCTCATGGAAAATATGATGTTCTGATTTGTCATCATATTGCACAAAATGAAGTCGATTGTATGTCACAACAAATTGCAATAAGATATCAGATGTGAAATCTTCGTTATATTCAGTAAGAATAATAAAAAAAACTATACCTAACAAATTCGAGTTTCTGCCGAGTTGAGTTGTATCGAATGTTTAGTCTATAGCGCTCACAGCCGCGAAATAGGATATAGCGCTAGTTACCTATACATTGGTAAATAACTTCTTAAACGCAATCTAACAGTCTCATATAATGAAAAAATTATTAAGTTCCCTACTTGATTATGTTTTTGTTTGGTTACTGAATAAATATAGCGATCTTATGTCTGATAAACACTTGTTTTTTTATTTATTAGGTAAATAAGAAGCTAATTCAGGAATATCTACTTAATATACTTAATTATTTGCGATAATGATTTAATAAATATAATTCAATGTCAAACATAGAGCTCTGATAACGTTTACTTACACTACTTTTTTTGATTCGGTCCTAGGAGCAGCCAGTAGTCTGGGTTTTAATATTCGTAATATTGGTATCCGTGATCGCATTATGCTTGGTCGCTAATTACCGCTATAATTGATATCGTACAACTACGTAACGAACGCGGCACGTTGATATTAATACGCCGGTCACAATATTATTATTAGAACGTCGGTCCTCAACTACATATTAAATACTAGCTGTCGCCCGCGGCTCCGCCTGCGTGAATATCGAAAATTATTCTTAGGGAACATACTCCCGGCCTATCCTATGTCCTTTCCCGGGACTCAAACAATCTCTATACCAAATTTCATCTAAATCGGTCCAGCCGTTAGCACGTGAAGAAGTAACAAACATACACACACACTCACAAACTTTCGCCTTTATATATTAGTGTGAAGTGTGATAGTGTGACGTGTAAAGTTAATCATCTGTTTCCTGTAAAGGGCGACCCAGGGATGATTGTATGCTGAAGGATCGACAGCCTCATGTGCTGTGGATGTCTACAACATAACTAACAAGTGTGATCAAACCTTAGCAAGACCAAATGGTGGAATTAGGCGAGCACCCCTAGCGAGAACATCTCGTTTGTAAATTCCATGAGCAGTTAATTTTAATATGCGACTAACACAATTACCTGTAATCAAGCTTACAAGTTAATAAGACTTGAAGTTAACTCATTACTCTCACTTAGCGAACGACGTTATTTTATTTCCTCTTTAAGCCACTCTCGGCTTTATTAAATAACTGCAGAAAAATGCTCGAGAGATTCTCTTGTGTGTCGACGTTTATTTTGTACTATAAAACTCTTATTTTTATCTTTTTTTAAAGTCTCTTTGTGAAAATAAATAAAATACATTTAGCTTTAACGTTTATTTCTACTTGGTTTCGTATCAAAGGAACAAATAACTGATGATGTCGTGGAAACTTTAGATAGAACCGTCTTTTTTAAACAACTACTAAATATACTTAAAATACTCGTGTTTATCAAAATCATGTAAATACTAATCAAAACAAACTGTAACAATCCGCAATCCAGTTATAGTTTTAAAATGATTCATGGGTTTATTGAGATGGGCAGGCTGGCTCACAGGCTCCCATCGAACCGGCCAGTACTCGCTAACCGCGGCCGGCATGACAAAAAGCATCTCAACTACTGTTAGCCGCTCAGTACGGCTTGTCGAGCAGAACTAACCAGTTACCAGCGGCGACTGTGACTAAACGATAACTATCTGCGCTGGCTTCATCTCACATTTGAGTTCGGAATTAGTCAAGGTATCATTTTGGCGAATTTAGGAAGGAACTCGTTACAAGATTTCTATTTTTGATGCGTGATCGTTTAGTATTGCCGGCCCTCTAGGCTTTGTCCAGCCCTGAACTACTGTTGTGTTGTATGAGTTAACTGTTTCTTATTAATTTATTGATTTAGTAACAATTTGCTTACTATACATACTTCCAGTTGCCCCAAAGCGTATAGCAAGCCATATCGACGCGATTATGTAGACTTAAGAGGATGATTCATTTAGTTTCAAGGATATTCTTTCAAGCATCGAATCCCATATGTTTAGCCCTTGACTATTTTGAATTGAATGTCCTTCGAAATTACATGAATCTGGTAGTATATACAATTGCTAGTCGGTAGTAAGGGCAGAGAGTCGATAATTCGGGTGTCGTGGGGCACATTAGTATGCCCGCGACGGCGCCGGTGACCCACAGCGGGGCGAGCCCATTATGACACACATACACTCTACTACGACACTCTGTTTTCGTAGTAAATTTTGGCGAGCGTAGTATTGTATAATATATACAACGTGTAACCGAATAAACGCAATACCTCTTAAGGGGTCATTGTACTCATCATTATGAAGAACTTTTACTATGGGACCAACCCAGAAAACGCGAAAAAAAAGGAGCTGTTCAGTACATTTTGTCGAGCTGTGCGCACAGAAATGTATGGGGCAGTCGATTTTTTTTCGCGACTTCAATATTCCCATAGTGGAAGTTGTTCATAATGATGGGTGCCATGACCCATACTGACAGAATAAACGCAATACCTCTTGTATTTTGTTTCTTCTGTTACACGTTGTATATCGCTGGCGGGATAGATGGCGTTGCGGTTATTTTTGTTGCCACTACAAGTTAATTACTTTGTTACCTAGTTTGTATCGTATCAGAGTGGAGAGGGTTAGATCTTATTTAAAAAGGAATGAAAGAATATGTAGAAGAAATACGGTCCTGTAGTAACAAGGATATCGATTACTGAGAGCAAGTACACAGACAGACCGTGGTAAGTCCGGGGAAGCTGTGGAGAAGGTCGATTATGTTGCATACCTGCTGCATCTTATCGAAGTCGAGCGCGGGGCGATGTCTGCGCGGCGGCGGTAAAGGCGTGCGGCGCCGGCGCGGCGACGGCGGCGCGCCGGTGCACGCGCAGCCCCCGCCGCCGCCGCGACGCGGCTTCAGCGCCTCCAGAGGCGGCGACGTGCGGAACCGCACCGGCGTCTCGACCTGCAATGCATGCCACACGCCAATACAGATCTGATCCGTTTCCGATTTTGAAGAATTTAGCAGTGAGTTACTTCTATTTAGTA